>CBVK0103042220.1:0-10494 GCA_900067695.1 Picea abies | reverse complement strand
ATTTGAAGGTTCAAATAGAAGAAGATAAAATAATTGAAGAAGCACTCAAAGAGCAACTAGAAGAAAAAGACAAGATCATTGGAAATTTGGAAGAAGAGATTGTCACATTAAGAAAGGATATTCAAAATAAAAATATGCAGAACAACTCAAATATCTTGGATGACGTTATCAGCAGTCAAAAATATCATCATGACAAGTGAGGACTTGGATACAATCAGACATAAAAAGAATCAATATGCAAAACAACAAAGCAAGAAACATATAAAAAACATTATGCAGAAACAATCAAGGGGGATAGGAATATCTACAAGGAAGATTACAGGGACACTCCTCCACCAAGAAGATTCATATTTCAGAATCAACAACTGACAGATAGGCCTCAGAATGAAGAATAATTTATAAGAGTACCTCCTTTCAGAAGATCTTCAACTCCCATGTATCAAAGTATCTTTTTTCGTTTATGTTATGCATGCGATAATTTTGTACATAAAGTTGTGAATTGCAGATCTAACAAAAAGAACACAAACAACTTTGAAAGTCATACACAAATGGGTTATCCAAGAAGGCCTAGTGAAACATAGAGAAGAAGTTACAATGTGTTTGAATCTTTGACCACTGAAGTGGAATGTTACAAATGTAAAAATTTTGGACACATGGACAAAGATTGCAGAATGACAGTCCTTCCTAGAGAACCGAAACAGAATAGCAATAGTCACAGATAAGAACCTCATAAAAGGACATGGATAAGAAAGCAAGATCAATATAGCAATGAAGAATTCACACTCACTCTACAAGCTAAGCATAAGAATATAGCAATGAAGAATTCACACTCACTCTACAAGCTAAGCATAAGAAATGTGGTTGGTATGTTGACAGTGGTTGTTCAAAATACATGACAAGTGATAGAGACATGTTTCTTACATTATGAAAGGCTAGAGATGGATCAATCTCCTTCGGAAATGATGATTCAGCTAAAATCATTGGAAAAGACATAGTAAGAATTGGGAACAAGAATACCAAGGCATAAAATGTTCTACTAGTAGAAGATATGAAACGTAATCCTCTAAGTGTGAGTCAAATGTGTGAACAAGGTCATAAAGTTACTTTCGATTCACAAAAGTGCGAGATAAGAAAATTAGGTTCAGAAAAATTGATTGCTATAGCTGCGAGAGCTTTAAGAAACATATATGTATTAAGTGAAATTCGAAATGAAAAGTGTTGTATAGGAAAGGAATATTAAAGTTGTCTATGGCACAAAAGAATGGGTCACATACATTTTTATAACCTCTCCAAAGTCAACAGAAGAGAAGAAGTCAGAGAAATGCCTCGGATCATGAAACCAACTAACACTTTATGCAAGAATTGTCAACAAGGAAACCAAACAAAGACCAGGTTCAAATCAAAGGAATATTCAACGATAAGACCACTGGAAATTATGCATACTGATCTATTTGGACCAACTACAACAAAGGGTTTAAAAGGTGAGAAATACTTTATGTTATTATTTAATGATTATACATGAATGAATGCAGTTTTGTTTCTCGAGAATAAGTCAAAAGCTTTTGAAAACTTCAAGATATACAAGGAAATGGTTGAAAATTAAATGGACTCAAAAATCAAATGCTTGAGATATGATAATCAAGGAGAGCTCACTTCAAAGGAATTTATGGACTACTGCAGCAGTCATGGAATAAAAAGGCAATTCTCCATTGGTAGGACACCTCAACAGAATGGAGTTGTTGAAAGAAAGAACATGACAGTACAGGAAATGGTTCGAGCAATGCTAATGGATTCCAAATTGACAGATATATTTTGGACACGGGCAATGCATACAATAGTTCACATTCAAAACATAGTAATTCTCATAAAAAACACTGACAAAACTCCCTACAAGCCATGGAAAGGATGACCAACAAATGTGAAGCACTTCATATTTTTTGGAAGAAAATACTACATCAAAAGAGAAGATGGAAAAATGGGAAAGTTTGAATCTCGTGTGGATAAATGAGTACTTGTTGGTTACTCAAGTACAAGGAAATCATACAAGTGTTACAATTTGAGATTGAACAAAGTTGAAGAAAGAATGAATGTAACAATTGATGAAATAGGTAGACCAAAATCAAAGGAAGAAGAAAATGAACCAATGGAACAACTTTTTGAAGAAGAAGCAGAAGATAAAAAGGAAATAGAAGAGGAAGATGAAGAGAATCTGACAGAAGCATAAGAGAAAGTTCAACAAGTGCCTCCAAATACACCTAGCAGACGAGTACAGAAGAATCATCCTTCACATCAAATTATCGGAAACAAAGATGCAGGAGTTGAGACTAGAAGAAGAATTTGTTCACCAGAACAAACACACCTAGAACTCACATCTACGATTGAACCAACCTATTTTGAAGAGGCCAGCAAGGATGAATTTTGTAACAAGGCAATGGATGAAGAATTGTATCAAATAGAGAAAAATGACAATTCGGAATGGGTTCCAAGACCAAAGGATAAGAATGTGATCGACACAAAGCGGGTATGCAAGAATAAATTGAATGAATATGGACAGGTTACAAGGAACAAATCTATATTGTTATGTAAAGGATATGCACAGGTTGAAGGAATCGACTTTGAAGAGACTTTTGCCCCAGTTGCCAGAATGGAACCAATCCAATTTCATTTAGCTTATGCATGCTCAAAAAATATTAAAGTGTACCAGATAGAATTAAAATTAGTTTTTATGAATGGGGAACTTGAAAAACAAGTCTACATTGAACAACCAGAAGGATTTCAATTATCAGAGAATGCAGAATATGTGTGCAAATTAAAGAAGGCCTTGTATGGTCTAAAACAGGCTCCTAGAGCATGGTACTCTACACTAGATAAATATATACAATAGGCAGGGTTTAGAAAAGGAAGTGAAAACAACAACCTCTACATCAAGGTAAGTCAAGGTAATATTTTATTAATTGAAGTTTGTGTTGGTGATATTATTTTTGGTAGTGATGATGATAGGTTAAGACAAAAATTTGCAAAGGATATGCAGAATGAATTTGAAATGTCCTTACTTGGAGAACTATCCTTCTTTCTAGGACTTCAGATACATCAAAGAAACTAAGGAATTTTTATATCTCAAACCAAGTATATCATAGAAATGCTAAAGAGCTTCTAAATGGAAGATTGCAAACCAGTTGCAAGTTAAGCAAAGATCATGACTCAAAGTCTACAGATCACACACAATACAAGTCAATGATTGACAACCTACTATATGTGACAACATCCAGTCCAGATGTAATGTAGGCAATTGGACAGGTGACACAATTTCAAGCAGCACCAAAGGAATCACATGTATTAGCAGTGAAGATAATTTTCAAATATCTCAAAGGAACATGAGAGTTTGGATTATGGTATCCAAAAGGAAAGTACCTATCTCTTATTGCCTACACAAATGAATATTGGGTAGGTTGTATTGATGACTGACGAAGCATCAGTGAAGAAAATTTCTACTTGGTTCAATGTTTAGTATCATTGCTAAGAAAGAAACAATTATCAGTATCTCTATCTACGGTCGATGCAGAGTATATTGCAGCAACAACATGTTGTACATGGGTTCTTTGGATCAAACAAACTTTGACAGATATACAGGTTGAGTATGATGAGCCCATTCCAATCTATTGTGATAATACAAGTGCCATCAATATCTCAAAGAACTCGGTTATGCACTCCAAGACGAAGAGCATTCCAGTCAAGTATCACTTTCTACATGAACAAGTTGCATAAAACAACATCAGAGTTGAGTATGTGGGAACAAAAGAACAAGTGGTAGACATATTTAGAAAACCACATCCATGGGAATCCTTTCAGTATATTCACCAGAGTTATTTCTACTCCAAAATGAATGATTTTGAATGCTTATCTTATATGTCTTAGATGTATACAAGGAACCACCATAAAGAGGACAGTTCAGTCAAGGGGAGCAGCCCCAGATGGACACATACATTTTCCATTGATGGGAAAGAGGGAGAGATTCATCAGATGTAGAGGAAAGAGGCATGGTTCTAGGGGGAGAAATGGTCAGAGAGATGTATAGGATAGAGGCATGTTTCCAAGGAGAACATGAGTGATATAACTTCAGTATTGAATGACATAATTTCAGTATTGCATTAGATTGTTTTCATCAATGCCAAAGGGGGATATTATTGATTAAGGTTGGTTGTCATTGATGTCAAACCTTGAAGAAAGTTTGGTAGAAAATTCTAGTAGCACAAAGGTTTGGGTAATGGACCCAAGGTTGTTTCATGTATAATGGTATGAGTTTTAATATATTTGAAGGTAATACTATTCTATATGTATACTACATGTCATGCCATTTCTTGTGGTATGTGGAACGTCACATAACTCCTCACGGTTTGAGAGTTATGGCCTTACGAAGCTAGAAAAACCCTCACATGTTCGCTTGAAGCCCCAAAAGGTCAAAAAATCCAAAGATATTGCAAAGAATAAATTATTATTTAAATGATAATGTAAAGTGAAAAAGTCGAGAAGGATTATTTAAATAATAAAGTGAAGTGACAAAATCAAAGAAGATTATTTAAATGATAAAGTGAGGTGACAAAGTTAAGGAGGAATATTTAAATGATAATGTAATGGGTAAATTTCTAATTATGGAAAGTTGTTAACCCTAAAAATGAGGAAAATAGGTTAAGTGACCTATAAATGAGTTAAGTGACCTAGAAATGGGTTAAGTGACCTAGAATATGCTTATAAGGAAGATATTTGGAGAGTATAAATAAGAGGCAAGGCTCTCTCATTTAACATCACACTTGATCATATTGAATATATATAGGTGATTGAGGTAACCAAAGGATATTTTAGCCAAATTTCAGAGGGAAGGTGAAGAAAAAAAGGCCATAATTCAAGGGAGGATAAATTATTTTGATGATGCTTTCTAAGGTATGTTTTTTACAGGTTATCTCACCATTTTCGCAATAACATTTTTTCTAGAATGATTAAGACCATGAAACTGATAGGCCATTGATGAAACATATCCAAGTATCTGTGGTAAAAAATTCACCTTGTGGATCTGATCTACACAAGAAGGTGATCTATAGGAGAAGGTTACCATGCAAGCCACAGCTTGGCTTCTGACTAAAAACTCTCCTCAGGGGTGCAAATATGAACAAGGGCATACCATTAGTTTGGGTGATCAAGCAAATGGGGATCCAGAACAAGCTAACCTGAGCATGGCCAAGAGGTTTTGGAAATCTATTATTGACCTCTAGGGATTAGTGGGAGAAGCCTAGTGCATCCATGAAAGAGGGCACACTCACTTCATTCCCACAAATAAGAAACCAACAAGGGTGCAAACCCCAGTTGGCGCGCCCTCCTTTCTGCCTCAGAAAACTCGAAGAAAATGATTTTTTCCCTGAGAGAGTGGCTAGATAATGAGATAAGCTTGCTCTCAAAGGTGGAAGTGTGGAAAATAGAGTCACAAGGAGGAAACCGTGAAGGAAGGCACACTGGTTATTCTTCAGAAACCCTAAAAATGAAATTGTCGTGAATGTAAAATGCAAACTTAGAAAAGAAAACAACCAAGACACATAGCTTCAGAAGAATAGGTAAGAATGATTTATTTTAGTCCCGATTCACCTTATATAAAAAGGGAACCATTTATTTTACATATATTTAATTCCTCATCAAAAGGTGAAGAAGTGTTGCACCTTGACTTGTGTGCTCTAGATGGGTGTTCCCTTAGGTGGCCTCCTTGGCCCAATTCCTCCCTATTTAGATTTGAAATCGTCTCGGCTTCCATGAGAAGATGAAGAAGCCTATTATGCAATACATCAGTTGTGATCTAATTTTCCTGAGCTGGATTTTGGCCTTGGTGGGCTACCAGATATGAAGGGTAAGTCTAGTGTCTTGTAGAGTGACTTCGAGTGTCTAGTATAGTGTCTTTGGTCAATGGGATTTGGAAATCAAGAATGTTGTCCACTGGATGAGTGATGGTGACTGATTAATCTAAGAGGGAAGGCTCAAACAATTTTAAGTGATTTACGTTAATGACATTGTAGATTCCCAGTTGTGGTGGTAGATCCAACCTATATGCATTTCATTCAATCTTGTCGAGTATTGTATACAGACCATATATGATTGGGAGAAGCTTGTGATGGTGGCCTTTGAAGCACTTCTTATCCAAGTGTAACCAAACTTGATCCCCTGTTTGAAAGGCCATGAAGGTTCTTTGTTTGTCATCGCGTTGTTTGGCATGATATTGGGATGCTTTGAGTCCTGATGTGACTGCACTGTGGTGTTGTCCAATTTGTTGGAGAAATCATTGAGCTGACAGTTGTTCCTATTGTTGATGGAAGGTACCTTGAGGAGCCCAAGTGAGTGGAATCTTGGTTGGAGATGCTGGTTGGAAGCCCAAGTAGACTTCAAAAGGTGAAAATCCTATAGAAGAATGTGTTGCCTTGTTGTAGCTATGTTGGAGAATGTGTAAGTAATTGTCCCATTGTTTACTACGCCCAAACTGAGTTTGGAGACCATGCACCAAGACTCTATTGGCAACCTCTATTTGGCCATCCGTTTGAGGATGGAAAGCAATAGAAAGCTTGAGGTGGAACCCCAATAGCGCCCATATGGTCTTCCAAAATGTACTAAGGAAGCGAGAATCTATGTCTGAGATGACACTGTTTGGGAGGCAAAAATGGGGCTAGACATGATGAAAATAGAGTTTTGTTGTTTGTGTTGTTGTACTAGTCTTTGTGCATGGGATAAAAAGTGCCATTTTGTTGAAGCGACATACCACTACCCAGATTGCATCATGTTTCTTTTGGGTTGTTGGAATTCCACTTAGGAAGTCCATTGAGATTGACTTTCAAGGCCAAGTAGGAAGCGACAGTGGTTGATACAACCCATACTTTTGGTTGGATGGCTTGGATTGTGAGCATAAGGCACAAGCTCTGATAAATTTTGCAACTTGAGGCAGCATGGAAGGCCAATGAAAATAGTGTTGTAGATGTTGGGTGGTCTTTGTGGTCCCGAAGTGGCCCCCATAGGATGAAGCATGTGCTTCCCTTATGAGCAAGAGGTGTTCTTCTGAGTGTGGAATGCATAGCATGTTGGAAAATTCAGTGAACAGATAGTGAATGCTTGTCATTGATGGAAACAGTAAAGATGACAGGCAAACAGAAGACAAGTTCAGAGAGGTGAATGATCGAATGCAGCGAGAGCCGTTAGATTTGGTGCAGGTTCGTCGACAGTCGTCAGATCTACAGAAGCTGCGAGGGAGATAAGCCTTGGGAGCAAGAAGAGAAGTCCCAACAGGCATCAGGATATCAACCATTGGGAAATCAGAGTTCTCAAGGTTGTGTGCATTGGGACAGCAGCAGTCGCAAAATCTCGATGGGATCTGGACCGTCCATTCGTGTCGACGTGTGGCATCGATTGAGCACCACCGGGAGAAGCTCGACAGGAGGCTTCATCAGAGAATCGAGGATTGGGACTTTGAAATGTCCAATTCACTTGACAAAAAGAACCCTGAAATCGTGATATGCAATCTCGTGATTTAATCACAGCCGTTAAAGTTATAAGTGATCTGGACCATTGATTTTGTGCATGGAGTATCGAGGATCGGGACTTTGAAATGACAAAGTCACTTGACATCAAAAACCTCAATTTCATGATATGTGAAATTGCGATTGAATCTGGACCGTTAGATCTAGAAATGATCAGGACTATTGATCATAGCTCGTATCAAAGTTTTGGGGATCGCGAATTCAAAAGGGCAAGAACACAATGCAACAAAAACCCTGATTTCGCGATATACAAAATCGCGACTGAATCTGGACCGTCAGATAAAGAAATGATCAGGACCATTGATCACAGTCCATATCAGAGTTTCGGGGATCGTGATTTGGAAGTGACAAGAACTTTGAACATTAGAAATGTCAAAATCACGATATGCGATATGGCGATTTAATCATAGCCGTTAAATCAAGCAGTGATCTGGACCATCGATTTTCTTCATGGAGTTTTTGGGATCATGATTTGGAAGTGACAAGAACTTCGAGCATTAGAAATGTCAAAATCACGATGAGTAGTAACCCGACCTAATCAGAACCATCCATCTGCAAGGACAGGTGGCAAAGGAGCAAGCGTCGTCGGCATATTGGGAGTCTTGAGACTAAGGGTGTGAGGCTTGCTGAACCCTGAACTACTAGAAGAGACCACAGCCATGGATATTAGATAGGACGCATGTCAAGGATCCAAGAGGATTCTGCATGGGAGGACAGGTGGCATCTTACATCGGATATCAAGATATCGGAGATCCCGGGAGCAAGGAGTTCGTGCATCTCGAAGTCGCAAACCCCGTAGCCCCGATGGGATAAGGTTGTGGTCATGGGATTTGGTCATATGAGTGGGAGCTGAGCCAGGAGGGCCAGTGTGTGAAGGGACACATCGGGGATCGGAGGATCGGGAATCCCATAGGCATGTGCATGGTGACATCGAAAATGCCGAAACCCCGATGAGAGGTTTGACCGAGGTCATGTGTTGACGGTCATATGGGTCAAGGCCTATAGCCAACATGGCTAGCGCATGGAAAGGGGTGCATTGGTAATCGTGGATTGGAGAGGTGGGAAACTCTCGACATCAGGAAGTGTGAAACCCTGAACCCCAATAGAGAGTTGGGGATAACCACAGTTAGGTGTAGAGACCGTGACAAGGTGAGCGAAAGGACCTATGGATCGGGCATTTGGAGAGGGATTCCATTGGAGGAATCTAAAGAGCTGCTTCAGCTCAGCATCATAAGGAATGCCGAAACCTAATTTAAAAGGAAAGAATAATGAAGATTATCCAACGGTGCGGATAAGGTTTGAATGTGATCGGAGGGTTATTGTTCTTCCACACATATTTAACTCTTCCAGTTACAAATACATTAGTAAAATAGACTCATGATTTCAAATTAGTTGTCAATCAGTTGGCGTTTCGGTTGGCTGGACAGTTGTCGTCATTTTCCCCAAGGAGTTGGGAAGTTGAAACATTGTGCTCATATGCATAAAAGAAGATGAGACAGATTGTGTAGAGTTGGTTGTTCTAGTGAGGAAAGGAGTGAAACAGTAAGGAAGAATACAGAAGAGGATGCGTGGTAGGAAAGGAAGAAGATGTGCAGAGTGAAATGGAATGCAGAGAAGAATAGCAGAGAAAGAGAAAACGCAGAGCAGAATAGCAGAACAAATCAGACCTACAGAACAGAGAAAGGAAGGTAAGAATTGATTTATCTTTGAAATTGTCTGTGTATTCATTATTTTAATATTCAAGGGTGGTTGGGATGTGCTCAGGAGGACTGTTGTCCTCAGAGGTTCAAGTGGGAGCTTGAACACAGGAAGTTGTTGCTTCCATCTGGTTTCATCCAGAGAAACAAGGGTGGCAGGGTGGTGCTAGGGAGAACAAGTGTTCTTTGTTATACAGGTTGGAGCCTATAGCAGAGTCAACCATCGGCATGGTCTTAGTTTAGGAAGATGATTTTTTCTCAGAATATGTGATCTATTACTTGAGTTGAGGCCTAGTAGGATAGGAACTCGATTATTCTCATATTGAAAAACTTGTGTTCGCAGCAGTCCATGTTGTTCAATGGTTCCATCATTATGTCTTGTTTCACAATACCACCATCATTTCCGTTGTGAATCCATTTCAATACACGTTGACACAATGGGTAATAGGCAGAAAGATCAATAGATGGATAGTCGTCCTCTAGGAATTCGAATTAGATTTTGTTTCAGTGAAATCCAAAAAGTCACTAGTCTTCGTAGAACTTATTTCAGAACTTCCGGTTGAGTTAGGTGATGTTATGCTGAAAGAGTCACCTATCAGAAGAGATATGTTTTTAATCACATCTTCGGATCCCTGGTACAAAGATATATTTGTCTATCTCTAGACTTTGAAGTGCCCCACCTCTTCTTCTCATGATGAGCTTCGCTGTATATTCCATCAGGCTAATAATTATCTTATACTTGACGATACGTTGTATTGGAGAGGTGTAGACTGCATATTGCGTCGATGCCTCACTTACGAAGAAGAAATTATCATGCTTAATGATTGCCATACCAGAGCATGTGCCTGTCATTTGTATGGGTTGGCAACAACCCAAAATATTTTACGAGCATATTACTTCTGGTCGACACTAATCAAAGATTGTATCGAATCGGTCAAGAAGTGCCACCTGTGTTAGATCTTTTCTTGGAAGATGACGAAACATCCCTCTCTCATGTTTCCTATCATCATAGTTGGTCCCTTCACCAAGTGGGGGATTCATTACAATACATGCAACCCTCCTTTAGATAGGGGGCACCGTTATATCATTGTAGACATAGACTACTTCACAAAGTGGGTCGAAGCTATGCCAGTGTTTAAATATGATGGGGAGACTGCAACTCTCTTTTTATTCAACCAAATAATAGCAAGGTTCGGCGTCCCGAGAGAGATTGTCACTGACCATGGTAGTCACTT
>CBVK0103042184.1:0-11150 GCA_900067695.1 Picea abies | reverse complement strand
ATGTGTATTTCTCAGTGATCCTGTTCTTATGATGCTCTTATCTATTGAAATGAAAAGAACTATAATAATGACATAAACATTAACAAAACTTACAATTAAATTAAGTTCAATATTTAGCAATATAGATTAATCATTTGGAACAATTTTGAAAATAGATTAATCATTTTTTTTGAATAGAACATAAATGTTAATGTTGAAAATAAAATAGAAAATAACAACTTTAGAGATCATTCAATCCTAAAAGTTGAACCATCCATGAACCATCCATGAAAAGTATTGGATTCAATTACAATAATATTATAGTAACATGTACCATTTTACATGGAAAAATACAATGAAGAACAAATTAACATAAAATGAGATATAATGAAGGACAAAATACGGGTCACAAAGCACAACCTATTGATGCCGTGAATTTATCAAGGAAGGTCTTTGATAAAGCATAACTTTGAAACATAAGATATCACTTCATTAATTATGGTTTGTTCTCCTATTTTCATAGGCAAGTAGGGATTGTTAGATATCATGACTTACTGAGGTTCAACAAGGGGTTTTAATGGACCTTACTTTGGTTTTAAAGTAGTACTTGATGAGATGGGTGAAAGGGATAAAGACTTGGGGAATAAGGATTCCCGGTAGAAAGCTATAAGAAATAAGTTATAGTCCTTTTATCCCTTCGCAAAGGGTTGGTCTTTTTTTCTCCCTTTACTCAAGCATGAAGTAAGCCCCTTCCGAGCCAAATAACGATTCTAAAGAGTTCTACTAAAAGGGAGGTATTTTCTTTTAGTTCAGAGTACAATGAAACATCATTTTTAGTCACTTGATGGGGAAATGCCTTATCTTAAAGGAGCTCATATTTTTCTTTAGTGAGGAGCTTCACTCTTTTTAGATCGTTTGTTTAGTTAGATATTCTTTATGAAAGATAATTTGTCTTTATAAGTCTCCATGGGACATCTTTTTGGGATATAATAATCTTCAAAAAAGTGATACCTTGAATATCGTTGACCTTCATTGAATATATTGGTGGCCATATCATTTCGACCGAAACATCATCATTAAATAAATTGAACAAGGGATATCATGAGAATTTGATGGTGGGTATTCACTATCGACTCACAAGCAACTTGCTAGACTCCTTTATTAGTACAATGAAAATATCCACTAGTGGCGAGGTTGGTTTGGTCACAAGTAAAACTATAATGTTGATAGAAGTCCCTTAAAATATATCTGCAATTTTTTCCTCCACTATAATTAATGCTTGTTTATAACTTATCTCTACATGATCCCAATTTGACATTGATAGATTTAATATTTTTCAATAGTTTATAGCTTCTCTTTACATGATCCCAATTTGACATTGATAGATTTAATATTTTTCAATTTATAGCCAATCAATCGAAGACTAGTATATTCTCTTAAGCTAGCATCATATCTCTTCCATTTATCCATTACAATATTCCTTTTACATTTGAAGTAAGACTAGGAGGTGGTATGAATCCCCATCTCAACCATTGTCTTTAGCTTCCCAGCTTCGACCCTTACTTATTTATATATAAGAAACTTGTCAAGCCTCTTAGCATTCATATCTCTCCTAATCTTCATATTTATCCAAGTTGGATTTAATTTGATTTGGCTCATTAGCTACTAATCCACCATCCTCTATTATCCTCTATTTTTGATAATAAGAAATCAGATAGTGGGTCTTTCCTAGTATTATTCACCCAATTATTTGGTTTTTTAATTGTCAATTTTAGGTAAATCCCCATTATAATATTGTCTATTGTTACAATTTTTTCTCCAATAACTCTTTTCTATTGAATTCTCTCTTCATAGAGCCCATAAACATTGACAAATGAAAAGTCCTTACCAAGATTTATTCACAAATCATAGGATAGAGAGGGAAACCATTTTACTGGGACCAACTTACAACAAGGAAAAGAAACCCCACCTACCAAAGGAAACCATCCAAAAATTCCAACAACTTTAGCCAATTTCAATAACCACCTCGAAATGAAAATGCATTACCAAAAAATACAAGCATGGTAGTGGAAGTGTCAAATAGGACACTATAATAACCTCGTGAGACAAAAGGGAGGCCACCCTTATAACCAACTAGAATTATAAATATGTAGGAGAGAGAGAGAAATTTAAAACCTAAATAAGAATAGTTTTGTGTACCTAACCACAATATTCTTAGTACATATTACATGCTATGTACATGACTTCTTTTATGTGTAAAATTTTAAATGATTTTACACATTATATTTGTAAGAATAATGCTTTAATATAATAAGGGCCTAGTGACTTAATTAGTGACATAATTATTAATTTAGGTTTTTGCATCATTATTGTTATAAATAGAGGTACCCCCTCCTATCTATATCTTTTATCATTTTATCAATACAAACAACTAGTTTATGGTATTTATTGGAGACATCTTCTTGCATTACTCAAATTTATAAGTGCAAGACACCCTTGTGTGTGAAAATTCACTCAATTTTCATTGCTTATGTCCCTTAATCTTTGTTTATAATTTAGTTATTTCCATAGTTGCAATAATTGTTCTATTTTGGGTTCACTAACACTACAAGTTGGCATCATAGATTCAACCAATTTTTTTATCTTATTGTGTTCTTTTAAAAAAGAAATAAGATTATTTTTTAGGACTAGATCCCAATATTATGTGACTAAGGAAGAGTTGGAGGAAATTATCATGAACTTTGTAGAAGAAATGAGGTACTTGGTGTAAGGAAAATGACTAATAGACCATGATTCTTCATTTTGCGACCAAATATTTCTAGGGGAAGAGGAGCATCTAAACGTTAAATGAAGGCCACGATTATGATCCACAATATAACCATTGCAACAAAGTGGAAGTGCATACTTGGTTAAGATAAGTCAATTTAATATTCATTGTGCAACACATGCACATTAAAACTAAAAGCATCTAGAAAATGGAATGAAAACACATGACGATTTTTTTTAGGTAGGACCATTCTAATTCATGAATCACTCATACTACATGGATGGAAATTCTTTCTCAACAAACTTATGTTGCAGGCCTCTCTACCTTCAAAAGTATAATATCTAGTCTTCTAGGAGATGTTAAACACATGAAAACATCCACCCAAGAGGGGAATGGAACATGTTATTGATTTCAAACCAAAGGTCTCATAATGGTGCACCCCTATTAGTATGGCAATTTTATGTAGCCCGAGATTGAAAGGATTTTGGAGGAACTTTTGAAAATTAGTATCACAACTCCTATTAAGAGACCTTATACTACTCCAAATAGGTATACTAACAATATTGAAGGATGACATGGCATTAGGCCATGTGGAGGAAAAGGGTAGACTTAGTAGATAGGTGGCATATCAAGCTAATGAAACATTTTAATATGACATAAAATGTACTTTAATGTGCACCCAAAAAATTGTCATAAATTGAATTTTAATGTGACATAAATTGTCTTGAATGTGTACCCAAAAAAATATTGAAGCTCCTACATATCCATAAACTTACATACATATACAATATGATTGCAAGGCTAAATGAAGTTCCACCATACATGTATGTGCAATACATTGAACGAGCAAGTTGTTGACACAGTTGCATTAGAGGTGGAAACTAACACTAATGCATCTACAGGTGTTGAGGCTCTGCTATCCGAGCATATAAATTGCACACATCATATAATTAGATGTAGAAAAAAATCGCATAGTACTGATGTAGAAAAAAATTGCATCATATAATGTGTGTGTGTGTTAGTGGCCTCCATCGACCCATAACAATTATGCCTATAGATCGAGCATCTATGAAGGTCACACATGAACTATGATGGGAACGCCTAGTCTATCCATGTGGCCTCTCCTAGCCAAAAAATTTTGCAAGGCCTGAAGGCCCAACCCCTCCCCCAACATCATCTAAAGGTCACTCCTGGTAGGTTAATTTTATGAATATGCTATGCGACAATAGGCTATGGGCAAGGTGGATCTGGATGATTAGGTTTGGATAATGTTTTCTACTATGGGAGGATGCTAGGAAAGGGGGTTTAGGCCTCTGCGTAGGAGGACAAGGACCTAACAATGGGACATGCATAATATTTTGTTGAGCATCTGCGGACCCACAACCCACCCTTGAAATTTAACAATGTCAAAGTAGTTGACACGATGACCTAAAACAAGCTCATCCCATAATTTCTTAATGAAATACAAAGGCACCTCCCTAGTATTGCAAGGAGTTTTCTCAAATACCATGAATCCATCCAATTGTTTAAAAATAGTTGGTAGGTGCACCATTCTATAAAAATGCCATGAGGCTTCACCTCATTGACCATGAAATTTGATGTTGGGTTTGGGTTTTCTCCAGGTGTTAATTTTAAGTATGTTGCATTTTAATAAGGGGAAATTATTTTTATTTTCATTTTCATTATTATTATTTTAAAAAATTATAAAATACAAAAGCAATCAAATTCAATGAAATACTTATCTCCAAAAAATTAAACAATTAATGACCACGTTATTCCTCTAATTATTTATCAAACTCTCCTCAAATCTAGCTCAATTTACCCGGAAAAAAATTGTTGGATATGCAAATTTGAGTGGTTAATTTTATATAATTCGAGTGGCACAAGAATTTTTTAGCATGTTGAATCCATTGAAGGTGTATTCTTCCCCACTTCATTACCACTTTTTGAACCATCATCTTTGTGTGAATGTCCTTGTATTAAATTTTTATTGAAGAAGAAAAAAACAATTATTTATAATATCTTTAATTTTTAATCGTAATAATAAAATTATGTTATTAACCATTTAATTTATTTTAATTGAGAATTTGATTTTAAAATTTGTAAAGAACGAATATTGAAATAGAAGTTTCCATTTAGCAAAAATAAGATAATGACCACGTAAATCCTATAGGGATACGAATCCCCGTGGAGAATCCGACTTAACTAAATTGGGATGGATAAAAATTGGAAGTATTTTTAAAAACAAAGAGAGAAAAATACTCTATTTATGTATTTATGAGTAGAGTAATCGAGAATCAAGTCAAAGTTGAAAGTTGAAGTTCGAGATCAAAACCGAGAAGAAAGTCAAAGTCAAACTTTGAACTTTTAATTAAAGAGATCAAACCATACTTTAGGAATGATTTTAAGAATAAAAATAATATTTTATTCAAAAAAAACATCAAATTGTGATGGATATTTAAAAAACACGATTATATAGATTATTCGAGCTCACATTATATTCTTCACTTCTTTTTCACACCAAGATATGTTAATAAACTTGCAGCTTGAATGGGAAATAGAGCAATCACACCAAAAGATATGTGGATAAACTTGCAACTTGGATGGGAAAGAGAGTAATCATTATTATTAAGGGTGAAAAGTTGGTAAGGAATAGTGAAAAGTTGGTAAGGAATAGTCACATCATGTGCACTCTATTTGATTTAGTTAAATATGAAACATTTTATTTATTTAATTTAATTAGAAATTGATATGTGATTAATTTAATTTAATTAATTTAATTTAGAAATTGATATGTGATTAATTTAATTTATAAATTGATATGTGATTGAGATATTGCCTTTAACGAACTCTAAAAATGACAATTTAATATTCTTTAAACATAAAATATGTACATTACTAGCCCAGTCACATAAAGTGGCTAATTAAAGTTCATAGGTAGGTTGGTAAAAAATGTTAAATGGATACTTAGTAAGGGAATTAAGATGGTATTTAGTAAAAAATCTAAATATAGTAAAAATCAAATCAGAGTAAAAAACTAAAAAAATCAAAGCATAGTAAAAATATAAACAGAATGAAACATTTAAATTTAATATGAATAGTTTTTTTTTGTTTGTTTGTTAATTTGTGTGGAATTTGTTAGCTACGCCCGTGAATCGTATCCGGCTTGAGCCACATCAACCCTTAACATGGTTGGATTTTTTGTCCCCGCAGGTTTCGAACCGGTGACTTTAACATCACCGAGTGGCTTAACAACACACTCCATCACCAACTATCCTACACCTCAAAAACAATTTAATATGAATAATTATTATTATGTTAATTATTTTAATTATCTATTTTAAAAACTAATCCATATTTAAATAAATAAATAAAATATTTGAAATCTCAGGCTTTCATTTATTGTGACTAAATAACATATCAAATCATGTCTATTAAAAAACCATATATAATTAAAATAATATTAATAGATGTAATCCTATTATAATTATTTTGTTTACCTAGTATAGAAGTCTAAACAATCCATAATCATGACGATTTTCAACCATGTTATTACTCTCTGAATTTAGGATTAGTGGAGAAGGGTAGATTGCTTTTGCTTGGATTGTTTATAGGTTTCAGAATGTGGTTTTGCAGAGTGCCACGGTGTGTTTGTAGTGTCACCGATCATTAGAGAAATCAGTTTCTTGTTGCTAACTCGAGAAGGCTTTCCTTGCTTATGAGAATCGGTGAGAGACAAATCAACTCTAGGTCAAAATCTGCCACATGAGAAGCCGAGCCAGAGGAAGAGGTTGAGTGAGGCTGTTTTATGGGCGCGCTGGGATTTCCATCCGCCTGTGCCTAGGGCTGTGAGAAGAGCCTGATCAATACCACGTCCTATTCCAATTGACTTTAAAATTGACCTTGTTATATTTTTGGCAAATTGTCCATTTTCTCAAGCACATTTGCTCATGCATTCCTTGTATTTCAAATTTTCAGTGGTCATCGGTTCCACTTGTGTATCCTGTTAATATCTAACATTTACACTAAGTTGAATCTCTCCACGGAGTTGTTCAGTCTCTCCCATCAAAGATTTTTTCTGTTTTACAGACTTGGAAACATATCATCATTTTCAGGTTACTTACAACTCTAAGCATGAAATCCAGATAAAGAATGTGTTTGATTTAAAAAAAAAACGTATATATTGAAAACAGATCTTATTCACAATGTAAACGTATTTTTATGGATCTAAATTTTTAAAACAGATCTTATTTACACTTATTTTATGGATTTAAATTTTTAATTTTTTAGTTTAGTGGTGAAGTTCAGGGTCAGTCATATTGTTGAGATTGTTATTTCTCAAATACTATTGTTGAGATTGTTGAACCTCATTCAATGTTTTCAACTGGTTAGATCATGTAATCATGGTCAATTGTTTACTACTTCTAATCTGTAAATAAGTCAGGAGAAAGTACTGTAAAGATTTTCCTTCCCAAAATTTCTTTAAAAAAAAATTCTAAATTTTTTGAATAACTGAAAGGAAACAGGTTTTGGAAATATCAAAATTTCTATATTTAAAGATTTTATACCCATAGAAATACAGTGTACATAATAGATTCTTGGCATCCACATCTTATACATAAAATTTAGTATCATGGGAGCCACGATTCTCCATAGTAATTACACTACAATATCTCAAGGATATACACAACTTCATCCATTTTTTGAATATGTAAATTTCGGCATGATAAACTCACGTTTCCCCATCAAGATTTTCCTGGAGAGTAGGAGAGTGTGCTGCAATAGTAACATCATCATGAAATTTGCTATTCTAAATTTGTAAAGTAGTATTGCACTCTCGCCATCTTTTACTGATATCATGAAGTGAACCCACCTGCCGAGAGGAGGATACTACTGTCACAATGTCTAATTGTAAAAATATGAGCAGTGTGAAATATATAACAATTTGCTTATACCCGTTGAGTATATGAGCTGTGCGAAATCTATAAACCTCACTTAAAGGTTTTTCAATTTCTTTAATCTAACAAAACCTTCACCTTTTATGTGCTGGACGGGGTTCTATTTCTTTCTGAAGAGTTGAGTGACCGCCTGTATTGCAGAGAGAAATCAGCCACGCGAGTTACGTTTAAAAACATCCAATCGTTACTAACCAGGTTACAAGCGAAGGATGAATTAAGGGTGAAAACCATGACAAGTATAATCCCTGCCCAGCATAACAAACATCTGAGTGTTCAATTACTATTAAAAAAACAGAGCTAGTTCCAACCTGAAGCCGGTAGAGCAAAACGGAGCAACTAATTTTTCCAAAAACATAAGTGTTTGTTGGGTCAAGAGGCTATTCTACACTTCAGTATTAGGTCAATGTGTGATTCCCTGTCGAAATTCAAAATGGATTTGAAATCCGTCATTTTTAAATAATAATAATAAAAAAATTAAGCAAATGCCTCTTAAACAATAATAAAAAATAATTAAGTAAATTAAAATTGTATACGTATATTCTAACCCATTTTAAAGTGCAAAAAAAAAGGTTTGCATATGTAAAAATTTGATCCCTCCCTATACTGGTTTCTATCATAAACTGTTAACCTGGGAAAGCAAATTATAACAGAAAGTCCAAATAAGAGTTTATAAATCAAATTATTGGTTTACATACAAATGGGCATTCGGTTCAGGGCCAGAAAGATTGCATTAGTGAGATAAATAATTAAAATTAGTTAAAGGAAAACCTAGTTCCGACAAACTACCGACCTCCTGTCCTGATAACCGGTATGCAAATAAATAAGGTATCATAATGTTCCATTATTTCTCACCAACTGGTTGTTGAAAAGTGATTTTCATGGCGAATTTTCCGTATCTTTTTCATAAATCTGGTATGCTAATAAATAAGGTATCATAATGTTCCAACGTTTCTCACTGATCGGTAGACGGAAAGGTATCATAATGTTCCGTCATTTCTCATCTAACGGTCGTTGAAAGGTGACTTTCATGGCGAATTTTCCAAATCTTTTTCATATATTGTTAGCTGAAAGGTAACTATCAAAATATCCCCTTCTAAAAGCTCTTTCAAAGTTCTTCCGTGATGAAAAGAGATTTGAAAAAATCGTTAGCCTGAAGATGACGGATTTGAAAAAATCGTTAGCCTGAATCTGACTTTCCATTTTTAAGAAGCGTGACTTTCCATTTTTAAGAGCTTTAGTTAATGAGGAGAGAACTAAAAGGTGACAGATTTGACAGTTCAAACTAAAAAATGAGTCCCTTTAATCAATGTAGAAAACACAAGAGAAAGAATAATAAATGATATGGCAATTTTTTCTATTTCATAAAAATGATTCAAAATGGTTTTTTAAAATATTTTGACAAAAATTGAGATGCTTAGTATAGTTTTATAGATCAAAGTTTTAAAGGTTATGGAGTTTTGAGGGTTTTAAATTAATCCAAAACTTAACTTAACCTTAAATATTTAATTTCTTCTTGGACACCTATGGTTTCGCCCTTTAAATTAGAAGAGGTTTTAGTCACATTTTATGGAAAAGGATAATTATTGTTTTGGTCTTTAAATGAGAGGAG
Organism: Picea abies; assembly: GCA_900067695.1. Taxonomy (NCBI): domain Eukaryota; kingdom Viridiplantae; phylum Streptophyta; class Pinopsida; order Pinales; family Pinaceae; genus Picea; species Picea abies. Next base: position 1,837 of record CBVK0103042184.1, on the reverse strand, counting down.
ATTTTAGTCACATTGTATGGAAATGACATTGTTTTTGTAATGAAGACATTTGTATAGTGAAATTGGAATTCTGTCTATGTTAACATATTGGAATAATTGGAAGACATTCATGACATTGTGTATAAATTGTGGTATCTTATGCTGAAGCTATATCGGTCTTTGATATGTTATAATTTTTTTAATGATTTAGATCATGAGGATGTTTGAAGTCATAGGTGTTACTTGAATCCTACATATATTCATTGAAATGTTATTATTTAATTATTGTTGTTTTTTTTAATTGGAATCATCAAAATCTTGAGAGTAAAAGGTGATGAGCCATGAATTAACAATGAGAGGAGATTTGCCTTTATGAGTTGTTATTGGAAATGAAACATCTCATAAAGAGAAAGATAATACAAATCTATTCATTGTACTTCATAAAAGTGATCAATGAACCATTAAAGTCTTTGAACAAGCCATAGAAATGACAATTTATTTTTAGAGAGATCTAAATATGAAATGGTGTCCTAATTCAAAATATCATAATTCAAAGCTCAAATAGCAAGAATCATATTCAAAACTTAAATAACATATGATAAACAACATTTTTAAAATAAAATCATAAAGAATATAAAAAATTCCATTAAAAGAATAGTACTTAAGCTAATTAATTATAAAACATGACTATTTTATTAAAAAAATGTATTGAAAAAAGTATTAACAATAAACTTTTGAGAAGTAGAAGAGTACTTTTTAATATCAATTTTATTTTTAATATCAATTTTATATTGTGATATTTTCTCCCTCAATTTAACATGAATGCCACTTGATGTATCTACCAATTTTATTTTAACACAATTCCCATCTCTCTAAAATGAAATGTAGTTTTAAGAATTTTCTCCATCTCATTAGGAATATCACTTGATTTATTATATCATAATCCTCTATGTAACTAGTGTGTGGGATGTATATTTCTGGACATTCAAACTAACATTTTATATTTTTTTTTATGAAGTTTTGTCTTTCTTTATTGTATTCCTTAATAAGAGTGGCATATTTTCATTTCCCTAAATTTTGTTCCATTTTAATATTGCCTCTTCCCCTTGGGTGTGTGCTTAATAATCTTACATTGGTTGCAACTTTAAGAATTGCATGGTTCATTAAGCCCTTCACCCACCAATTCTAACATATTATCATTTCCTTACATGTGCACTTTTCACCAGGAAATTAGGCACGGAAACTTGAACCTAACTTGTGACCTCTCTGGTGAACATTTTCCTTCCCCGTGGATGGTAAGGGTTAAGAAGGATGGTAAGGGTGTTTAACCAGTTTAAGGGGGGTAAGGGTGCTAAACTGCGACCCTAGTGACACAAGGTGGATGGTAAGGGTGGTAAGGGTGTTAAACCAGGCTTAGCGGGATGGTAAGGATGGTAAAGGTGCTAATGCTAAACCGCGACCCAAAGGACACAAGGTGGATGGTAAGGGTGGTAAACCGGGTTTAACGGAATGATAATGGTGCTAAACCGTAACCCCACAGACACAAAATTGATGATAAGGATTTAGGAGGATGGTAAGGGTGCTAAACAACGACCCCAAAGACACAAGACCTCCGCCTTACCAAGAGAGTATACTCATGTCTTACCAATTTTTCTATCCCATGAGGCTATCCTTACATGTACACTTATGCTATAAGTAGGGGCAATATACATAAAACAATTACAATGTACATAATACGTGTATCTTAATCCGTCTATCTTTGTAGTTTTATTTGGATGGTTTGCATATAGTTAGTTTACTCATGGATTAATGAGTGTGATAGTGTGGATCTCTATTTCCAGAAAGCCTGATATTAAGT
>CBVK0103042149.1:0-13176 GCA_900067695.1 Picea abies | reverse complement strand
AATCCATTCCCTAGAGAGAGTTGAAGAGGAGAAAGACATGTGGAAGCAGTTGGAGCTTGGCAAAGAGGAGCCCAAGACCAGGTTTGAGGAGCAGTTATCGATCTCATTTTGTAAGTGACTTTGTGAAATTAATATACAGAAGTAATTTTTCAGTCCCGCCATATGATGTGTTCAATCTTTATGTTTGATTTACATTTTGTTATGGCATCTAATCCACTAATTCATATATATAATGCATGTTTGTAGTTTCTTTTTTATCTTTTGGTGAATGCAGGTCAACCTTGGGAAGAGATTTGCATTCAAGGAATAACCAAACGCAAAGGGATCGACACTGGACACGGAGTTTAAGGTAAGACTACTGGATCCCTATACTTTGTACTTTATGCATGAATGTGGGATATTGTCGGGATAGTTGTTAAAAGTAGGAGACTTTAGACGGTCAGCTCTGCCTGCACTTTAGAACCCTAGTGTAGTCCGTGGGGAGGTTTTCTCACTATAGCAGAATTGGTGATCGTACTGGGGATCCTCTAGGGCTTTTAGGGGATCTTTTGTTTTTGGGTGTCCTTAATTGGTTTATTTATTGTTTCTTGATTTTCTGTAAGTTTTTGTGTCTTTAAGGGATTCTGGTCTTCCATACCAGTACTCCCTTCCTGGTTTGCTTGACTGTTAGTTTTATTTTTTAGAGAAGTTACAGAGGTGTACGCGACCTGCAGTGGGTCTTCACGCGTACATACGTGTCCTACCTTTGGACAGCCCGCGTACATACTCAGGCTGTTGAAGTGTTAGTAGTGTGGTTGTGTTAGAAAATATTTTTCAAGAAGAGGTAGTCATCCTCTTCCCTGATTGAAGCAATTTTTCTTGGGGGTTTTCTTGATCTATTCTTGGTCTCTGTTTTTACAGTCTTTGGCCTAGGTTTGACATCAGTTATCTTTTTTCTTTATCAATATTTCTTGTGTTTTCTTTGTTAGGGTTTGAAACAAGTTTGTGAGTCTTTTCTGATTGTCTTGTTTGATATTATCAAATGACTCTCTACGATCCGCAGAAGACTAGAAGTCATTTTTTGGTCTCGTATTGTTTTCATTTTTTCCCTGTTACTTGCTTTAGAAGAAAAGAAAAAGAATTCATTTTCAAGTTTCTTATTTTGAAGCATTTAAAAAAAATAAAAATAAAAACAAAGATTTCATTCCTTTGTTTGGAAAGTAGTTAGGTTAGTTGTATTTACTTGTTAGGAAGAAGCGTATTTTCTTAAGTTCTTTACTAAATGCTTAAAACACTAAGTAGCTCGTAGTCGAGCGAAATCTTGTTTTGAGTCTTTATTCTAAAAGATCTTAGAAAAAGTAGTTAAGAAAATTTGGTTAAAGAGTTTAAATTTACAAATCTTTATTTGTCAAAAGAAGTAGTTTTTTCTTTCACTTTCATTCAATGATCTTCTCTTTCTTCTCTTAAAAACAAACCACTAGTTTCGCTTCCATTCCCTTGACTTAAAACAACCACTTAAAATTAATGATAAATTAAAATTTATTAGACTTTTGTTTGTAGGGTCCATCAACTAGTCTAGGCTAGAGCCTTGATTTAGGTTGGAGAGGAAACTCTTCAAGGCTATAAAACAAGCATAGGAGTCTGTGCTAGGGAGTGTCAAAATTTCCAGTAAACATGGAAGTTATCTGGGACCCCCCTCTAACACAAGGGCTATACACAAGGTCATGTGTGAAAAGGTAGCAAAGATAACCCCTCCAAAGTTGGACCAAGCATAGTGGGGAACGCATATAGAGGGCTTATCTTGGGATTCTGTTGATCGATTTTACACAAACCTTCATGGGTCTCAAATTCATTCGAGGTCCTCAGTCGTCTTCCAGAACACTTTCTTTCGATACCCTTGATAGGTTTCGAGCTTGATACCCTGCTCATTGTAGTCCACCCAACTGTCGACTATACCTACCTGGTGACTGTTCTCATGCTAGCAACCTAGTTGCCATTTATTTTAGTGACTTACACAGGTGATTATGAGGGTATACCACAGTACCTAGGGCAGACATCGGGCCATGCTTTGCAGAGTATACTTGGAGGGTGCTTCCGTATTCAAGTTGCACTTGCACCAATAAGTTTCTCTAGTGTTGGCTGGTGTAACTGTTCTTCCAACTAGTTAGTGGTTTGATTGCTTTGTCTCATAGGAACTTTTCTAGTGTGTGTTGGTTTTCATCGTTATTAAAATCCCTAGTGTGTCATTGATTTTCTCACACTGTGGAAGATCAAGAGCTCTGACGGTCGCAAAGGATTTTGGGTCCCCCGCCAGTTGAAGTGGAGCCACCACCGCCACCGCTAAGGTGAAGACTTGACCAACAAGGGTCATTTGAGGTGACCAAGAAACAAGAAACTATACCCAAGCCATCCCCAAGAGGAGAAATTTTGAATCTGGAGGAACCAATCATCTCTGACCTTGGAGCGGAAGCTCTTGTACCATATAACCCTCTGATCACTGACCTATCGGCACCTATCGTTGTTCCAGTTGCCCCTCCGTGGATAACACATCATGAATGTCAGCTAGCTTTGTAAGTAGCAATGGAATAAAATGTTGCTACTTCGTCTGGGAGTCCTCATACTCCCTCAACGGATGTCACCGCAGGGGGCATTTTGCCTCCTAAATCACCCTCATAGGTTCAGACCACTATGGTCTCGACTGCCTCTACCTCGGATAGTGGTCTGATTATGTCTATGGTGGAAATCATCGCTTCGTTTACCCAGAGTGTGACGGGCCCTCCATTTTCATACGAGATGCCCGACTTTCACACGAAATTGGTCCTATCCTACTCCACCCTACAGACCATGGGTCTGGGGGCATGGAGCTCAAATTCTCCTCTACAAGGGTCCATGGGGGGCACCTTATCCCCTTATAATTATTTCCATTATGGTGGGGGTCATATACCTCTATCATCTCCCTTGCTCGACAACGTTCCTCACCAACCCGTCTAGTCAACCTTGAACTACAACATGTTAGGACCAAGTAGTCAAGGACCTTATTCCAACACCATGCAGGTGGGTTCTTTGTCATTCTCTTTGGTCGGTGCATTTGGTAACAACGCATTCTCGTCGGCTACCGTCTCGGCCGGTGGTAACCCTAGTTTCAGATCACAAAATCCTACACAGGGGGGAAACACTTCTCAAGGACCTTGGAATCCGTGGTAGGGATCAATTCCCTTGTCAAGGATGCTAACTGGGGGCAACCTCATCCATGGTCAATGGAACCCCGGGAAAGGCTCAACACCTATGCCCGTCAGATCAGCAGGGGGAAACCCTTTCCAGAACCTTTGGAATGCAATGTCGGGAGTAATCCCTTCCCATCCCTCAACGTCCTACTACAGGATTCAGTCGATGACGTCTCAACAAGCGCAGTATCCGTATGCTGGCCACGACCATGGTTTTTTCCAGAACTTTGGTCAACAACCTAAATTTTCCTTGCAACCTGGTGCCAGCCAAACTCCAGACTCCTTTCCTCCTGTACATACTCAACAACCTAAGATACCTTTTCTGGCAACATTTCATTTGCCAGACTTGTCAATATTATTAAATGACCCAATATGTCATGATCCACATTGGCCTCCCATGCCGACCAAGTTTCCCTCAGACATTCTGAAGTTCGAAGGTAAGCCTAATGAAGATCTAGGAGATCATGTGACTACCTTTCACCTATGTTGCTTGCATAACTGGTTAAAATATGACTCTGTCCAGTTGCGGTTGTTTCAATGCACTCTTATTGGGAGTTCCATGAAATGGTACATCGAGATCGACCACTCAAGATACTCTACTTTTGGAGAATTGGCAATGGTTTTTTTAAACCATTTTCAATTACCTGTGAGATATGATGCTGACAGCGAATTGCTGGCCAACTTTGAGAAAACGAAGGTTGACCATATCTCCGATCACATCCGAGAATGGCGGTGTAGGAAGAGTTTGATAAAAGTATCAGTCCCACTGGCTTTCTTGTTGGAGTAGTTCATTAAGTCTTTGGTACCTTATTTATCCAAGGACGTCGGGAGTGTTTTCCGAGGAAGAGGCAATACTAAGATCTCAACAACTTGAACTAATATACTCTCATTCTGGTTTACTTTACGAAATTTTTCCAGATGCACCACGGTCTATTCTTGACAAGACCAGACATAATTCTGGACCACATGCCGATGGTATTTTTGGTTCATCAAAAACAAATCTCGTTGATCAACTGTCAAATCAATTGTAGCAATTTTCGATACAAGAGAAAACGTCTAGCCAAACCCCTGGTTCGACTGCTCCCCCTACTCAAAAGTTGGATGTACACAGTGTGCAATCAATGAACTCAAAGGCCACCCAACAACCTAACAGAAACAAGAAACAATGAAATAAGGGTAAGGGGGATAAGAAACCCACCAACAATGCTGGCGGGGGAAACAAAAAAAAATAAGAAGTCAAATTATCCATGTAACCTTTGCACGAAAGACCATCTGACTCACCTATGCCCTCGACTAGGGGAGGCCCAAAATGTTTTGGTGCAGCAATAGCCTGCTGTGTTGACGAACCCATTTCCACATGGGAAAAATTTAACTCAAGCCTCTTCAAATGCGGATGGGGGTAGTCAGGGACCCCCTTCATCATATAGTAACCCCTCAAACTCAAATGTTTATATGTTGAAAGGTGATGCTCATATAGCAACAAGGGCACACGATTACGAAATGCTAAGCATTTATGAGAAGGGTAAAGAATCTAAAAACCCATCTCTTCCTCTCCAGATCAAGAATACGTTGGGAGAAACAATGACATGCATCCCGAAAGGTGTGTTCAAAAAAGCTTCCCACAATCCAAACATGAGGGACACCCAAAACTACTCTGTGGTGGAGGATTTGTCGCAAATCCCTTGTGCAATGTCTGCTTGGGAGGTCCTCCAAAGCTGCCCTTCCCAGAGAAAGGCTCTTTCAGCTGCCTTAGGATATGCTGAGACCTGTAATCCAGGAATGATCATGCTTGATACAGCCAACTTAAAACCTCTTCTCCCCTACCATGTGGTGTTTCAGATAGTAGTGGCTTATACCACGAAAACTTTTACTTGGAACATTTTCCGCACAGTGGTTAATGAGGGTGCATCGACATGCATGATGTCATTGGCCTATTGGAAGGTCATTGGCCAACCCATTTTGTCTTCGTCATCTACTCTTCTCACCGCATTCAAGGGTCATTCATTCCGACCACTTGGAATCATCCCTTATTTCCCCATGCAGTTAGGAGGGAAGACCGTGTGTGTCGAGGTTGAAGTGGTCGATGCACCTCTCGACTACAATCTCTTGTTAAGAAGGAGTTGACTATGCTATGCATGTAGTCGTCGCTACAGTTTTTTTGGTCTTGTTGTTTCCACACGAGGGTCAGATCGTGTCCATTGATCAGTTATCCTTCTCCCGTCCTGACCCTTCATCAGGGGTGTCGACAGTCCCAATGACTGATAACCCTCATCCCGACGTCGTAAATGTAGGTGTTCGTTTGTGCCCACCTTTGATGGATACTTTCGATTACCCACCTTCAACTGATGATGTCAAGTATATATCGATTGTCCCCGACCAGCGTAGGGCCAAAAATTTTCAAGTGCCATCATTTCGTACGACTTAATTTAATGATTTGTGGACTCTTCCTTCCCCATTAGCCATGATGGAAGGGACATGGCATCATGGAATGACCATGCCTTTGTCCGTGGCATAAGTTGCGTACTCTATAGTCCAGCAAGCTTCCGCTAACCCCGATCTGAATCCTGCACAGGAGTTAGATCCGGTTCTCGAGCCTATTTGGGATCAAGATTCCCTCGCCGATACTAATTCTTTAGACTTAGTCTTTCCTTCATATGAGGTTATTATTGAGGCAATGACTGGTCTGGACAGACCCTGGGATGATCTCCATCACAGATCTTATTTTCTCCCGGAGTTAAGAAGAATTGAGGCAAGTGAATTCACGTTGACTATGACTAGAGATAGGTCTTGTCCTATAAATCCTTTGGCTATGCACACAGTTTACGCCAAGGGTAATATGGAAATCATCAATAAAATGATACCTATTGACATATCTAGAACCCCTAGCGTTGCGGAGAATGTATTTGTCAGAGTGGATTGCTCCCTTGAGGAGATCTGAATCTACACGGATTTATTTAAAGAATTTTGCGACATTTTTGCCTGGTCTTATGAGGAAATTCCAGGCATTGATCCAAGAATCGTTGAACACGAAATCTTGACATATCCTGACGCTAAGCCGGTCCAGCAGAAGCTTCATCCAGTCAATCCTAAGAAAGAAGTTGATATTAAGGCTGAAGTAGAGAAACTACTTAAACCTGGTTTCATCTACCCTATTCAATTGACTCAATGGGTGTCAAATCCTATTCCGGTCAAAAAAGAGAGGGTATGATTCATGTATGTACGAACTTCCATGATTTGAACAAGGAATATCCAAAGGATAATTTCCCCACCCCATTTATTGACTAGATCGTCGATGAATGTGTAGGTTGTGAGGTCTTTTCTTTCATCGATGGTTTTTCAGGATACAATCATTTATAGATCAATCCCGAAGACCAGCATAAAACAACTTTTATCTGTCCATGGGGTACATTTTCTTATCAGAAGATGCCTTTTGGCATGAAGAATGATGGAGCCACTTTTCAGCGGACCATGTCTTTTTCTTTCCGCGATATCAAACATATAGCCGAGGCTTATCTCGATGATTTAGCATCATGATCTCGTAAGAGAGTTGATCATCCCTATACACCTCCAACTTATCTTTGAGCGATGTCGCGGATTTTCTTGAATCCAAACAAATGTAGTTTCTGTGTGACGTCGGGTCATATGTTAGGTTTCATAGTTTTGACAACAGGGATCATGGTCGATCCTCTAAAGGTTGAGGTGATAGTTCAGTTGCCTCCCCCCTGCACAGTCCCTCATCTTCAGAGTTTACAGGGAAAAGTGAACTTTTTACGGCATTTCATCGCAAACTATGCCGAGATCACAAAAGGGTTTATGCATTTACTGAAGAAGGATGGTCCTTTCCATTGGGACAAAGTTGCTCAATTCTCTTTGGAAGCATTGAAATGCACCCTCACGTATGTCCCTCTACTTCATCCACCCAATTATAATAAAGATTTATTATTGTACTTGGCAGCTGCAGAGTCGACCATTGGTATGGTCTTGGTTCAAGAGGATGATTTGCTTGAAGAGCACGTGATTTACTACCTGATTTGAGGCCTGATTGGACCAGAAATCAACTACTCCCATGTTAAAAAACTTGAGTTGGAAGCAGTTCATGCTGTCCAACGGTTCCGTCATTACATCCTATTTCCAAAGACCACTGTCATTGTCATTGTGAATCTGTTCCAATACATGTTGACATGACGTGTAATCGACGGAAAGATCAGTAGATGGATAGTTATCCTCCAGGAATTTGATTTAGAGTTTGTTTCGATGAAATCCAAAAAGTCGTTGGTATTTGTGGAACTCATCTCGGAACTTCTGATCGAGTCAGGTGATGTTATACCCGAAGAGTCACCTATTAAAGGATATATGTTTTTGATCGCATATTCAGACACCTGTTATGGAGATATAATAATATATCTCCAGACTTTGAAGTGCCCCGCCTCTTCTTCTCATGATGAGTGTCGACGTATACGCCATCAAGAAAAAAACTATCTTATTCTCGAAGACACTTTGTATCGTCGAGGTATAGATTGCATCCTTCGTTGATGTGTCACTCATGAAGAAGCAGAACTCGTGCTTAACGATTTCCACACTGGAGAATGTGGTGGTCATTTGTCTAGGTTGGAAACATCCCAAAAGATTCTACGAGTAGGTTACTTTTGGCCGACGTTGATCAAAGATTGCATTGAATCGGTCAAGAAATGCCACCCCTGTCAAATCTTCTCTCAGAATATGAGGGCACACCTCACTCCTATGTTTCTCGTCATTATAGTTGGCCCCTTCAACAAGTGGGGGATTTATTACACTACATGGCCCCTTCATCTAGGGGGCATCGTTATATCATCGTAGCAGTAGACTACTTCAAAAAGTGGGTTGAAGCTATGCCAACGTTCAAGGATGATGGAGAAACAACAACTCTCTTTTTTTTTAACTAGATAATAGAAAGGTTCGACATACTGAAGAAGATTGTCACTAACCATGGCAGTCACATTCAGAATAAAATGATGTCTGAGTTAACATCAAAGCTTGGGTTGAGGCAAGAAAATTCATTACCTTACTACCCACAAGTGAATGGTTAAGTGGAAGTCATGAATAATTCTCTCAAGACCATTCTACAGCGAACGATCAATTCGGCCAAGTCTAATTGGAATTTGATGTTGTAATCAACATTGTGGGCCTACCAAACATCTGTAAAGACTTCCACTAGTTTCTCACCTTTTTGACTCATTTACAGGATGGAAGCAGTCTTGCCTATAGAATGCCAGATCCCATCTCTTAAGTTGGCAGCATAGTTATTTCCAGACACTTCACTGCTTGAGGAACTCTTATTATATCTCGAGCAGCTTGATGAGCAACGTCGTGACACAGCCTTGGCTAATGAGGCTCACAAGAAAAAATTCAAGTGTCAGTACGATCGGTCCGTTTGTCCTCAATTTTTCTTCGAAGGTGACCTTGTCCTGGTCTACGACCAAGATAAGGATCCCATGGGGGTAGGCAAGTTTAAACCCATGTGGTTCAAACCTTTCATTGTGAAGGATGTATTAAAGAAGGGTGCTTATCGTCTGGTTGACTTTGAAGGGAAATCTTTGTCAAAGCCCAGAAATGGGCTCTACCTCAAGAAGTATTACTCGTAGGTGGGTCTCCTTGGGTGACTTCTTGCACATTTGTATAGTTCTTATACAGTTTAGTTTTTTGTCTTTTGGTTTTATAGACGTGTAGTTTTTGATGTCATCTTTTTTACTATGGTAGATGTCAAGTGAATCATAGGTGTTCGTCTGGTTTGTGGATGACACTATCTGACACACTTGGAGGCTTGCTTCCATAGCTTGGGTGATCTTCACACCTCAGGGCCAATTTCTATCATCTGGAGGTATATGTTTAGGTGACGCCACAAATAATGTCACCAAATACAGTGCAGTGATAGAGTTTCTTTGTGATGCATTGTCGCATGGCATCTCTCATCTCCGGGTCTACTTAGACGCACAACTGGTTGTGTCCCAGTTAAATGGGGTTTATTGCATTTATGATCCTACTCTACACTGATGATTCCTTAGGGTATGTCTCTTAGAACGAAGATTTGATTACATTACGTATATCCATGTTTCTAGAAGATTGAATCAAATCACAGATACTCTAGCTAATCATGTATTAGATTGGCATATTGCACACATGTAAGAAAAAGAACACACATACACATGAAAATAAATTTGTAAATAAATGTAACCCATAAGACATAAAATATGTAAATACACACACACACACACACACACACACACATATATATATATCAAAAGTTTCAGAGTACATAGGTGGGTGAAAGCACCTCAAAAATACATATCCAGTACACATCACGGGGTTTATGGCCTAAAAAATATACAGAAGTGCCCTCGCCACGTAAGTAGTCCATCCTAGCTAAGGGCGGGGCCTGTTGGCGCTGCCATAGTGAACCATGACATTTTCCAAATCCCGAAAGAGTTGGACCCAGGTTCGTGGCACACCAACTATGTGAGGTTACATCCATGGCAGGAGATCCTCAATCTCTACCATAGGGACTGCGCGAGTCAGCGCGGTAAGGTTCCGCTCCACCCATATCAAAACTCTCTCAGCCTCTCCAGTTGGAGGTCCTCCTGCTATTGTTGCTAGTCTGGCAGTTGAGGATGGTCTTGCCTTTGGTCGAGGATGTTGCCTGGTCCTCGAGAAGTATGTTGGATGCACTGGTCCCACATCTGTGCATAATAGATACATAGTTGTCAGATACTCTGGTACAAAAAAAAAATTGATATATATAAAGAAATAAAAATTAAATAACAAATTAAAAAAAAACATACCTATCTCTCCTCATTCTGCTTTGGGAGGTACGGGCATATCAGGACCCCTGGAGAATTTGATCCCGACATAGGGGTAGTCTGCTATAGCCAGAATATGTCGAGACCACCAATCGAAAAAAGAATCATTGAAGGCCTCAATGGTCCTCCCTCCCCCTTGTCGTGGAAACAACGTCGCCCATCTGCACACTATTGGGAGGGAGGCCACGTGCCCTCATACTGTTTCTCGCAGACTGAGACTGGGTACCCTCTCAAAGAAAATGAAACATAGAACAGTCTCGAACCCAAAGTTTTTGTTATTCCGCACACAACACTCTGTCAGCTGTCTCTTCATGCAATCCAGCATGGTTGTACTCCAGTCGAACACTCATGCATTTAAGCATTGTACCGCACAATGCATGTGGGCCCGAGAGGCCTGATGTAAGGCTGCAGATCCAGTAATCCACCCAATAAGTAAAACTATCACTTGCAGGGATAGGTTGGAAATCTTGTGGATCGACACTTGAGAACCCACTTTATCTGTGCCAGCCTTGCAGTGTAGCCCAATCAATTTGGATATGTTGTGAGGCCCAAGAGGAAAAACACAAAGGTTGATTGGTTCCCCTCTCCTTGAGAGGCTAGTCAAAAAATAAATATCCTTAGTCGTTGGAGTCAACGACTATACCTCGAGCATAAAAGCCTTAGTGTCTGGGTTCTAGTAGTCTACCAAGTCGTTCAACAACCTGGATTGTGCCCTCATGAATGGACACTGGAAGAATTTCAACAACCCGCATTGTGCTAATGCAGCGACAATAGCAGGGTTTTCTGCGACCAAAGAATCAAGGTCCTTGTTCTCCCTTTCTCTCCAATGGACATACATCCTGCCAAAGGACAAGTTCAAAAGAGAGTTAAACTCTTTTCTTTCAAAATTTTCCATGTTTTTGAGGGTGTACATGTGCTATATTGAGCATAGTCACATATGCAAATAGGCATGTTGTTTTATGTCCACGGGCAAACATGTACTGTCCTTAGATAGCCTACGTACATGCAGGGGCGCACCTTTTTAAGAGTGTGTGCCCCCCCGAAAAAACTAAAGTAAACAAAAAAGGGAAGTATTGAATTGCAAGAGGGGTTGATTTATACTTACATGGTCTGGGCGAAAGTTTGTTTCGTTCACTGAAGCTCCTAGAATAAACTCTTTTAGAAAAGGGGTGTTTTTTACTTTTTGGTCAATTCTCAATTTGCAATGGTTATAATGAGATGCCAAGCTTCTATTTATAGACTTTTTTGGCCGTTTTTGTCATTTTTTGAACCCTTTTATAGTTTTTTCTGGCTTGAAAATCATTTAACATGATTTTTGAGTTTCTCATTGGATGTTACGATACACTTTACTTTTGGTTTGGAAAGTTTTTGGGGAGATGGGTCACTTTAAAGGTCCTTTGGTAAAGAGTTGTTTTTCCAAATGTTTGCATTTAAGTTAGGATTCCACCTCCACTTTTTGCATCTTGTTGTCTTTTTTTCTTTGCCATAGGATTGATCCCATCGAATTGCGACACAGAACCATCATTCTTCTTAAGAAGTGTCATAATTTAGTGGTAGAGCCTACCCCTTCATGGATGCCCTAGGTAGATCCTAGTTGCATTTTGGTATCCATGCTGTTTTTAATGACTTTAGGCTCGGGAGTCCTTCTTAGTCTTGTCTTGATCATGAGTTTGAGCCTCATTTGCATGATTCATCATCACTCTTGACCTCACCCTTGGGACTCCCAAACAAAAATGAGTCTTCTTTAAGCCCTTTTCAAACTCTATAAACATGAAAATATTGTCGAGTGATATTGTTGTCCTTCACGCTTGCCAAACCAAAACTTGAAGGCACATCTGTATAGTGGTATTTTACCCCTTTTTGGTCTGGATGGTCAATTGTATGAACAAAGGTATACTCCAGGAACTTTGGTTTTCTAGAAGAGTATTCTCAGGTGTACGTTTAACTCTTTTTCGTGCCTGAGGGACTAAATTTACGAAAAAGGAACCCCCATGGAGTCCATAGTTAAGCTCTTTTTAGAATCCCTAAAGATGAAAAGATTTTCGAGTGACCTTGTTTCTTCACACTCATTAAATTGGTCCAGCAGAACGTTCCCTACGAAGTCCATAGTTAAGCTCTTTTTAGACTCCTTAAGAGTGAAAATATCACTGAGTGACCTTCTTATTTCACACTCGTTAATTGGTTCAGAAAAACATCTACTGGAATAAGTTTACCCCTTTTTCCGGCCTATAGATTAAGGAGGAAAAAGGTACACCTCAAGAGATTCATCTCCCTGGGATAGTTCTCTTCAACAAATTTTACTTTTTCGGGTTAAGGAGACTAAATCTAGAAAAAGGTAGCGAGTCCATAGTTAAGATCTTTTCAGACTCCTTAAAATTGAAAAGATTGTCGAGTGATCTTGTCTTTGTCACACTCATTAAAATGGTTTTGAAAAGACATCTTTTCAGTGCTAGTTTACCCCAGTCATCAGGTGTCATTGGCTTCTTGAAGATGGATACTATACATGTATATCTTTTGATTTTGAGATGTAGATCCATTGTGTATTGCTCACGTATACACTTTATATAGTTATATGACATGGATTTGCAGTGTATTTGATTGGAAACCATGATTTATTTCATCTCGAGCATGGGCATGCCCGCCTCAGTGAGACAATTATTATTTTGTAGACGACACCTCCCAAACTCTAGTCCTGGGCTCATTCGCTTCGTATGTTAGTAAATATTTGTAATGTATGTCGGCCATCAGATGATATTTTGACCTCACACATTAGGGGGCATCTGTTATAACCCTAAATTGCACCTTACATGCATACCTAACATCATTGAAAGCTCTTCTGAAAAAACATTATTTTTGAAGATGTACGTGCCCTGCACCATTATTTCCCATCTGTGTATGCTTGTTGCAGCACTAAATATCACGTACGTACGCTAGCTTCACCATTACAACCCGCGTATACCCACAAAAGTTGTAAAAAATAAAAATTTGCAAGGAAATACAGGCTTTTGGGTAGTTTCCTAACCAATTGACCGCCCATAGCCTGTCACCCAACCGAATAAATATCTTTTTGGCTTATAAAAGAAGGTGTTGGGGTCCCATTCCAACAAGAAGCATGAAAGCAGTGAAACTCTGCCCATTTC
>CBVK0103042111.1:0-11872 GCA_900067695.1 Picea abies | reverse complement strand
TCCTACAATCTTTCCTCTTATGCCCAAATTTACAACAGTAAAAACATTGTCTTGTTTTGGTAAGGGTTAACATTTTTTCGCAGGTACACTTTCTAGGAATCCAATCACATTATCACAAGAATATTTCTCAAAACCTCTCTTCTATATTTTACCTTGACCTATACAAACACCTTTTGTATCCTTTCACTTTCCATTGCAATCCCCCTAGGGTCACCCGAGATTCCCCCCTTGTTGTTGTTCTATCATCAATAAAGTGAGGGTAGTGTTTATCTAAGGTGATAGTGGGTCAATAGTCCTATATTTGTTATTCATTTTTGGTATGGGTTGGTATTTTCCCAAACTACAATCAGTATGATAACATGTGCCACACAAGTTTCAGGTGGGAGATAAGGTATGGTTGAATTTGTAGAAAGAGAACCTCACATAACCCCATTGGATGCTACACCCACTCCGATACAGGCCTTAAACCATCACCAATTTTGTGGTTGAGAATTATTTTGAATTAAGTATTCCTCATTTCCTTGACTTGCACCCAATATTTAACATGAAATTGCTTCAGCCATATTTTCCACCTCTCGTGGACATTTCGGATGTGGCCGAGCATGTGGCCCATGAAAAATTCACTCCTAAATGCATTGAATGGGTCAAATTTTGGTGGATCATGGACACCAATATGGAATGTACCCTCCATAAGAACATCTAGCTCTATTGAGTCATCAAAGCAGGGAAAATTCTTCATCAGTGCAAGTGGCTCACTAGGAGTCAAATTCAACATGATTTTCCCCATTTGGTTGAGTAACTTGACACAATTGAGACCATTTATTTATACAGGGGTAGGAATGATCCAAGTGGACATTGATGTTCAACCACCTATTCCACTGGCTCAAAGTACAGTTTCGATCTTAGCATTTTTTGTACAATTTTTTGGGTGCCAAACTTCACGGGTCATTTTGACACCATAAACAATGTTTTTTTGACTTGGTAGCATTCAATATATCCCTATTTGGATATTTGAAATGTGTACTCCTTGTCTAGACCTTTCTGACGATGTATCAAGCACCACAAACGAATATTATGTGTAAGCATTATGCCCTCAGGGAGTTGACGTATCAACTACCCCCATCGAGGCCCACAAACCTTTTTGTGTTTCATCTTTCGAGGTTAGGTATTTGGATTTTTAGGGTTTTTTCATTTATGATTTATGTTAAATATGCCTTTGGAGCCTCATTGTAATCAACTTATTGTAAATGATATAGCTGACACATCTCTCTTGAGATATAACCTACCACCATTCTAGCTAGCTTGTTTCCATTGTGTTTTACGGTCTTTTTGTACTCCAGATAGTCATTAATAGAATCTGAGTTTTCCTATATTATTGTGTTCCTTGCAAAATCTATGTGTATTTCCTTGTTATATCTCTGTTATATTTATCCCTTCATGTTGTTCTCAAAATAATCTGAATCAATCACATTAGGACATCTAGTTATGTTCATCAAATTGTGATGTTAGGATATGTTTGTCAAATTATGATGGCAAGTTATGTTTGTCAGCTTGCAACGTTCAGTTTTTTTCATCGTATTCCAATTGTGGGTTATCTTCATCACATTACAACATTAGGATATGTATGTCATATTGCAACATTAGTCCATGTTCATCCCATTTCAACATTTGTTTATATTCATCACATTGAGATGTCAGGTTGGTATACTCTTATATTTGTCTCATACCCATCCTTATATTTCACTTCTTGTTGGGCTTGTTGTCCTTTATACATGCAAACACCCAATGAGAGATACTTGAGAGTAACAAAAATGATACTTTAGTATATCTGAGATACATTTTAGATTGCGATACATTACATTACAAGGATGGCTCCTTGTTTGGTTGGTTTCACTGATTCCAATGGGATATTGACCTTGATGTTCAGAAGTCTACTGCATGTTATGTTTTTAGTCTTAGCTTTAGGCCTATCACTTAGGATTGTAATAAAAAACAAGATATTTCTCTTTATTTAGTAGAAACATAGTGTTAATGCAAGTTAAGAAGTATTGTTTGTTTGACATATCCTTCCAAAGTTGGGATTCTAGAGACAACATATGGCCACCCTCTGATGTGAAAATTAGATTGCCATCAAGCTCACATAATATCTATATCAACATAAACACAACAAACACATTGAGGTAAACAAGCACTTCATTGGAAAGATTATTCAATATTGTGTTCTCGAAGTGATTATTTGTCCTACAGATGATGAAGTTGTAGACATATTCACAAAGTCTTTTAATAGAAGTTATTTTTTCCAAACTTCGATCTATGTTAGGAGTGCATTGAATGGGTGAAATTTTAGTGGATTATGCACACCAATACGAAGGGTATCCTCCAATAGAACATCCACCTCTATCGAGTCATCAAAGCAAGGAAGATTCTTCATCAGGGAAAGTGTTCACTCAGAGTCAAATTCAACAAAATTTTCCCCATTTGGTGGAGTAAATTGATGTAATGGAGACCATTAATTCCTAATGGGGTAGAAGTGATCTAGGCAGATATCGATGGTCACCCACCTATTCCATTGGCTCAAAGTACAGTTTCCATCTTATGAGTTTTTGTACAGATTTTATGGTGCCAAACTTTTGGGGTCGTTTTGAAACCCTAAGAAATGTTTTTTTGAGTTGGAAGCATCCAATATATCCCGATTGGGAAATTTGAAATGTGTACTCCTCGGCTAGAAATTTCTGACAGTGTACTGAGCACCACAAAGGAATATTGTATGAAAAAATTGTGCCCTCGGGAACTTGACAAATAAACTACACCCATCGAGGCTAACAAACATTTTTTTGTTTCATCTTTCGGGGTTAAGGTTTTGGATTTTTAGGGTTTTATCATTTATGATTTATGTTAAAAAGGCCCATGGATCCTCATTCTAATCAACTTATTGTGAATGGCATAGCTGCCACATTTCTCTTTAGAGATAAGCTACCACCATTCTATCTAGCTTGTTTGCTTTGTGTTTTACATTCTTTTTGTATTCCATATATTCATCAACAAAATATGTGTTTTACTATATTATTTTGTTCCTTGCAATATCTTTGCATATTTCCTTTTTATATCTCCCTCATATTTACGCCTTTGTGTTGTTCTCTAAATAGACGTGATCAATCACATTAGGACATTTATTTATGTTCATCACATTGTGATGTCAGGATATGTTTGTCAAATTATTATGGAGGGTTATGTTTTTCACCTTGCAACGTTCAATTATTTTCATCTTATTCCAATGGTGGGTTATATTCATCACATTACGACATTACGATATGTACGTCATATTGCAACATTAGTTCATGTTCATCCCATTTCAATATTTGTTTATATTCATCACATTGGGGTGTGAGGTTGGTAGACTTTTATATTTGACTCATAACCATCCTGATATTTCATTTCATGATGCTCTTGTTGTGCTTTATACATCCAAACA
Organism: Picea abies; assembly: GCA_900067695.1. NCBI lineage: Eukaryota > Viridiplantae > Streptophyta > Pinopsida > Pinales > Pinaceae > Picea > Picea abies. The sequence goes on along the minus strand of CBVK0103042111.1, from coordinate 8,400 downwards.
CCCAATGTGAGCCACTTGAAAGTAACAAAAGTGATACTTCAGTATATCTAAGGTACATTTTAGATTGTGATACAAAAATGATTCTTAAACTTCATATAAATAGTGTAATTTTTATGTATTCAGAAATGCAATTTAAACAACATAAAATATGGATTTGGTCCATTACACGGTAGAATTCTCACCAAAAAAAATAATTACAAATTTATCTGTGTTTATTCAAATTGTTGATAGTAATTACTATTTATTTTATTTTACATAGAGCTTAGGGAAGGGTTTAATGATTTCCTAGAGTATATAATTCTCGTGAAGAGGGAGTCGAGGGAAGGGTTGGCTAACATTTCCTCAAGAAAATTATTCTCATCAAGAGGGAACCCGAGGAAGGATCAGTTGACCATTCTTCAAGCAAAGTGTCTTCGTTAAATGGGATACCAAGGAAGGCTTGAATAACCCTTCCTCAAACATAGTATTCCAATAATAAGGGAGCATAGGGTATGGTCAACCAACCCTTCAGTCTAGCCCTGAGGGAAGAAGAGGTAAGTGGATTGCAGTCATGCTGGAATACGACCTTGAAATCAAGCCTAAAAAGTTGATTAAGGGTCAGGGCCTCACAAAAATGATGGTGCAATCAAACTGCGACATTCTATGAATTAACATCATTGTCGATCTATTAGAGAATCCTCATGAAGAAACAACCGTGCAGGTGTCTCAGAAGTTCATCGATTCACCTTGGTATACATACATCATTTATGTGTTGAAGAATCTGCAATATCCTCCATGGTTAAGTAAGACTAAGCCAAATTATTAAAGCTCAAAGCTACTAAGTTCTTCATTTTGGATAAATCCCTATATTGGAAAGATTTGGGAGGGATATTGTCGAGTTGCTTACTAGAGGATGATGCGGAAAAATCTATCAGGGAATTCCACAAAGGCGACTGCGGAGGACATCACTACTGGAAAACCACCACACAGAAAATTTTAAGGGCAGGTTACTATTGGCCCAACATCTTCACAGATGTATACAAAGAATTTTTTAGTTTCCACAAGTGCTAGATCTTTGATGGAAGGAGAAAGCCGCAACCCCTATCGCTGAAACTGATCTCGGTCGAAGCATCGTTCATTCAATGGGGCCTGGAATTTATAGGAGAGATTCATCCTCCATCCTCTACACATCACATATGGATACTTACGACTATGGGTTACTTCACAAAATGGATCAAAGAAGTTCCAACGAGGAAGGCTACCAATACAGTCATCATTCAGTTCCTGAAGACCAACATCTTGTCTAGGTTCGGGTGCCCTATCAAGATCATCACAGATAACACAGTCGCATTTAAGTCCAATAAAATGGAGAAGTTTTCCAAGGATTTAAATATAACCCTAGAACATTCTACAACGTATTATCCATAGGGTAAAAGGATACCAAAATCATCAAATAAAAGATTAACTAGGATCATTAAAAGACTCGTACATGACAACAAGAAGGCCTGTAATAAGAAAATCATTTACTCTCTATGGGCAGAAAGAGTCACTACCAAAAAATCCATCTCCACGTCACCATTCCAAATCGTATATGGCGCGGATGTAGTTTTCCCCACCTCACTGGGATTGCCCGTCAGGAAGTTGTTGCAAGAGAAAGAGGTCGACCCAAACGACACTCAGAGAAGGATAAATCAGTTGATTCACGTGCAAAAGATGAGGGAGAAGGTTTACAATTGATCACAACTTCATCAATACAGAATGAATAAAATTTTTGACAAGCACTCTAAACAAGAGGAATTCCAAGTGGAGGATTTGTTTCTAAAGTGGGATGTGAGGAACGATGACAAGGGAAAGCATGGAAAATTTGATCATATTTGGATGGGTCCTTTCTAAATCGGTGCATACCACGAGAACAACAGATATCTGTTAGAATATCTTTATGGAGAGTCCACTGGCGGAGGGCCTGTGAATGGTAGGTTCCTTGAACACTATCTGGTCGAGTAATGTCTATTTCATTTTTCTCATTGTAAATAGTTGTTTCATTTTTTCTTTCAAAGAAAGCATTTCGAGTCAGTATGTCGGCAGAAAATTGAAGACTGAAGTAAAGGCCCTAAGTTTATGCTGAGTATGTTCGAAACTATGTCAAGATGGTCTAGGTTGTGTTTTTCTTTTCTGTTTTTTCAAAGTCTCGAAGTCAAATAAGGCCCAATGGTCAGGCACATGGTCTGTTGTTCTTTTCCACCTCACTAGGAGGATAGTATCCATGTTGGATCCAACTATTAGCGCTGCCATTTTTTAGTTAGAGTCATTCTTGGTTGAGTCATGGTCTATGTGTCAAAGCATGGGAGGCTAGGTACCGAACGACGAATGGGTCAAAATCAGCAAGTGGTCAGTTTTCCCTTGGAGTCAGGAAGGGATTTCAAAACCAAAACATGTCTAAGTGGTAAAGGTCGTTTCCCAAAGAGTTGGGTCCTGTCAGAACATAAGGTTTTACATGCCAAAGGTCGAGGCAAGTTGTTAAATAGAAGTCTCTTCGGTAGACGAAGTGACCATCATCATCTCATTATGAAGTTAGAAATAATGAAAAATCATGACGCTCATATCACGTATACTTTTCCACTCTTATCAACTGTACTTTACACACCTTGAAGTTTACCTGTCATGCGGATGTTCTACGAAAATCTTCATCTTGCCTCAAAACCTCCAATCACCATGGATTCAGTGTCACCTAGAACGATTCCATCTCTTGCCAACCAACTTATAAATTCTGGTTGCTTTTCATGTATTATGTTCACCAGCCAAGTTTATGCTCTGTCTGTAAATCTGCCCATGATCTATGAGTTTCTTATGGTAGGGAATTCGATTTCCTTCAACTGCATCAAAAACCCAGATCAATCGATATCATCACCTTGGGTATGTGGTAAATCCATCGCGCGCATAACAAAAATGCGTTGCAGCATGGAAACATCCCAGAATATAAGGAAAGGTGCACGAAGAAGCAGGAATGTGGGGCCCGAACCTCAAAACTTGACGTTGTTAAATCAATATCTAGATGTCAGAGCATATTTTGAATAGGCCGTATGCATGGTATTTTGTAGGAAAATCCAAGGATTCAACGTGAAACTAGCGGAATAGTCTACGCTCAGTTTCAATGAGCTCCGTGCAGTGATTGCAGGAAGTACATTCTAGGTAACACAGGAAACCCTGTTAGCTACAACCGAGATCCCTCCGTGCATAAAAAGGTGGTCCAAAGGAATTCCTTTGGATGTGATATGCTATGAGGAATTTATCAAACCAGACTGTTTAAACAGGAAGGTTGAAGTGGGTATTCTAAGTTGATATCTGCAAGAGCCTTTTCAGAAGATCCTGAGAGCGATTGGGAAATATTTCACCTGTGAAGGAAGGTTTGACAGAATACACCCACATCACATCAGATTGTTGATGCATTTCACAGGAAGGATACTGTTAAATATTCCTTTCTTCTTGCACCAAAGTCTCCAAGAAATGGTAGACAACGTCCAAGATGAAACAAACCAGCCAAAGAAGAAACTATCTCATGTATCACTGATTAAATTGCTAATAGTTGAGGAGTTGAGGTGATTTGGAAACAACTTGGACTCATTTCTACTCACAGTCGACATTCCCCGAAACCCCAGAGGAGATTCCCCTCTACCCGCATAAAAAGTAACATCTCACTGTGCGGAGGTAGAAGTAGGATGTGTCACAGAAGAAGGAAAGTCATTGGAAGCCCTATCCCCCCAACAACTGATACCCTAGAGAAGGGTCAGGCCAAGGAATAAAAAATAAATCGGGGAGGCCCAAGCATGGAGAGAACCTCGTGCAAATTCGGTCACTGAAGAGTTACTCATGCACGCCATTCGGATGGAACCTGTCGAAGGTCCAAGTCGATAAACCTATGAAAGAAGGAGAATGATAGACACTGAAGGCACAAATATTCATTAACCATCGCAGCAGCAAAATAAGGCGCAACTCTCTATTGTTGAGCTACACTAGGAGAACATGGAGATGAGACAAAAGTTAGTAGTGAAGACCCTCAAAGCATCAACATCATAGTGCTGAGATGGAAATGCAACTTGGATCAAGAGGAAGCTCAGGGAAGCGCAATATACAATGATCCATCTTCACGAAGCACAAAGGATGTCAAAATAAATAAATGAAAATCACTTCAAGGAATGTGGATCATCACTAGAAAAAATTTTCTCATCTCTAGCCAACGTGCAAAAGAGGCTTAAAGGGAATGTGTTTTTGCAAAGGCAAGTAATGAATCTGAAAAATGATCAACTGATCTCTCATGAGAATGCTTCGGATATAAAAATTGAAGACGAGGCCAAAAGCATGAATACATGACTCCAATTTTGTTTTCTCAAACATGGCACAAATTTTGTCTCCCTGTGTCCCATCTCCTACTCAGAAGTAGGGACTCTAATAGATACTTGTTGGAAAATCATACTACGCATGACATTGGAAACTGATCCATTGCAAAGTACATTTGTACGTTGGACATGCGATAGTTTGAAGAGAGGTGTTGTTCCCTAACTAGGGTCTTCATCGTGGAAACACCTGCAACAATCTGCAGTTACCCACCACATGCACGCTCCAACAAATTATCGCATGACAAAAATCAAGGTCATTAAGATTGGTAGAAAGATTCTGACATAACACTTAATCATCCAGATACCTTGCCAAAGGAAAAACATCAACACATCACTCTCTAACGATGAAATATTGCTGATGACTGAACTGTCGTGGAAAAGACGAGCGGTTATGGTGCGACTGAGTATAGTCAGTTTCTATTTTTAGTAAAGTGATATACGAAGAGTCATCTAGTAGAGAAAGTGAGAGCCTAATTTCTAGGAATAGTAGTTAGAGAGAAAGGTAGCTCGAGCGACACAACCTGGTCTATATATTTTGTCTTTTCAATGTAAGCCAGGTTGGTTGGCAAAACACTGTAGATAAATTACTATTGAATGTAGCTTTCGAACTTGATTGACAATTAATGCAAAGGTATTGAAGCTTTGATGAAAATATTCTAATGGTAGCATTTTGATGTATTTTACTCTTTCTTTGTGTATGTGCTTTCATGTGTTCTTTATATTCATATCTATATTTTGTCTAAATCGGAACGTGATTTCGAATCTAGAATTCACTGTGCGGTGCTCTAGGTTTGCACCATTTAGACGATTGTGTTTCTTCTAATAGAACTTTGAATTCATCCCCAGTGGTGCTTCGATTTGCTTCATGTGTTTTTCTCTCACCACACACAACAATTTTTAACTGAAAAACTATTGCCTACTTAGCCTTTATCCTCTCAAGTTCATTCACTAATTCATTTGTTTCTATCATTTTCTTAAATTGACTCCATAGCCCAAGGTCTTGCTTTCTTTTGCCAATAGAACCAAAAATATTGTATAAAAGTGTTAAATCTAGCCGATAGTTTAAAGCCATACCCTGTACAGAGACAAAGTCTCAGAGACAACCCTCTCTAGGTCGGAAAGGCTAGTTTCTAGCCTCAAAGTTTGTTTGTAGGTTGCCTCTGTCATTCATTTTCTTAGCCAAACAAAGTTTACAGAGCACTAACAGATTCATTTTTTGTTGATAAATTTAGGCAATTTCCATAGGTGTATAATTGTCCTTACAATTTTCCATTCTAATCCTCTCCAGCAAGCTCATAACATACTTGGCTTGTGACACAAACACAATCATTAGCATGTCAAATTTCTACACCTAAGAAATTTTTTGGGAGGCCAAAGTTTTTCATGGAAAATGTTGACCTAAATCAGATTTTACCTTCTGAATTGTGTCAAACTTGGTACATATGATGATATTTTTTAATGTATGTGAACCACTAAAATCATCAAATAATCACTTGTTCTTTTGAAATAAATATTTGGATAAGGAGGACTCCTTAATAGAGAAACTGTATGATGTTTGTCAATTTTGATGTATTGGGCCCTTGGGGATTGTTTCATTGTGTAAAGAGCCTTCACTGACTTGCACACTATATTATATTTTTTTTCCATACGAAATCCCTACAATTGATACATAGATACCTCCTTTAAATAACCATTGAGGAAAAGATTGTTTACTTCCATTTGATATAATTTCCATCAAATATGCTACCATGGCTATACCTAACTTGATGGTTACCAACTTCATTGTTGGGATAAAAGTATCCTCATAGTCCACTCCCACTTCTTGTGAGAAATTTCATCCTCTTCATCATTTTTCTCAACATGTGCACCAACTATTGATGATTGTGTTTTACCTTGCACCTTGGTTGCATTTGTAGTCTCAAACTAGAATCTAGCATTAGTAAGATATTATTTAGACTGAAAATTGTTTGAATTCTCATCAACAATGACATCACTATTGAAAATCACCTTGTTAGTAGAAATATCTAACGCTTTTCACACCTCAATTTTCTACATTTATAACTTAACTTTTACCACTTCTCTTCTAGAATTAAAACACAAGCTATAGAACCAAAAATATTTAAGTGATTGACTTATGATTTTCTCTTGGACCAAGCTTCATCTTATGTGACATTTTTCACTACCTTTATAGAAATATTGTTAAGCAAGTACATTGTATTGTTTAATACTTACACCAAACACCTATTTGGATGTTCCCTACACTAAAACATGCGTCTGGCCATCTCAACAATTCTTTTGTTTCTTCCCTCCAAAACTCCTTTGACCGTCAACATATAGCTCTCTTTCATTACCCAAAACCATTGTCTTTTGACCTCGATTTCTCCTCTACAAACTCAACAAACCAATCACTTCTATTAGTTGTGTTTACTGGATTCTGCAAAATCAAAATACCAATCAATAGATGGATTACCTCTCTTATGATAAACTACAAATATATAGAACCCGTTTCTCATCTATGTCGTCAAAATCACCTAGGACTTGCACTTGGGCTAATCCAAACTGACTAGGGGGGTTTTAAGCCTAGTCTATGTATTAATGCAAGCCTAATTTCCTCAGTGTTGTCTACTAGTCCACACTCCTATTGGAATTTTGTGAACTTTTTTCTGTACTTTTTTTGGTTGTGTTGTTGATCCCACAACCTCTTCCTATGATATTTCCTCTTATGCCCAAATTTATAGCAGTAAAAACATTGTCTTGTTTTGGTAAGGGTTATCTTTTTTCAGCAGGTACACATTCTAGGAATCCAATCACGTTCTCACAAGACTCTTTCTCAAATCCTCCCTTCCATATTTTACCTTGACCTATAGGGATACCATTTGTAACAATTCACTTTCCATTGTAATCCCCCTAGGGTCACCCGAGATTACCCCCTTGTGGTTATCATATCATCAATAAAGTGAGGGTAGTGTTTATATAAGGTGAAAGTGGGTAAATATTCCTATAGTTGTCATGCCGTTTTGGTATTGGTTGGTATTTTACCAAATTATAATATGCACGATAATAGGTACCACACAAGTTTGAGGTGGGAGATAAGGTATGGTAGAATTTGTAGAAAGGGAACCTCAGAGAACCCCATTGGATGCTATACCCACTCTGATATGGGCCTTAAACGATCACCAAGGATGTGGGTGATAATTTTTTTTTAATTAAGTATTCCTCATTTCCTTGAATTTCACGTGATATTTAACATGAAAATGCTTCAACCATATTTTCCACCTCTCTTCGACACTTCGGATGTGGCCGAGAACATGGCCCCTAAAAAAATCACTATTGAATGCATTGAATGCGTGGAATTTTAGTGGATAATGGACACCAATACAAAGGGTACCCTCCAACAAAACATCCACCTATATCGAGTCATCAAAGCAGGAAAGATTCTTCATCAGGGCAAGTGTCTCACTCATAGTCAAATTCAACAATATTTCCCCCATTTGGTGGAGTAACTTGATGAAATGGAGACCATTTATTCCCAAGGGGTTAGGAATGATCTAGGTGGGCATCGATGGTCACCCACCTATTCCACTGAGTCAAAGTACATTTTCCATCTTATGAGTTTTTGTACAGTTTTTTGGGTGCCAAACTTTTGGGGTCGTTTTGACACCCTAAACAATGTTTTTTTGACTTGGAAGCATCCAATATATCCCTATTGGGATATTTGAAATCTGTACTCCTCGGCTAGTCATTTTTGACAGTGTACTGATAAAAACAAACAAAAATTGTATGAAAAAATTGTGCCTTCGGGAACTTTCCGTATAAGTGTAATGTCCCCCACCTCTTAGAGAGGTGATGAGGAGACTCAGTGGCCTGGGCACCCCAACTAGGTCATAGTCTCACATTAAAGGGGGGAAAGTCAAGAAGTTAAAAGTTATAGTTTTAAGTTGACTTAAGAAAGGGAAAGGATAAAGGAGTAATAGATAACTCAACAGAAGAATAGAAGATTAACCTTGGGAGTTAACCTAACTCAACA
>CBVK0103042102.1:0-14151 GCA_900067695.1 Picea abies | reverse complement strand
CATAGTACTTTCCATTATCCATTGCTTTGGCGGTCGATTGTTGTATTGTAGACTCTTCCATGGCTTTTGTTGTAAGGGATTGTATACATCATTACTGTTAGCGATATGAGCAGTTGCCAGTGTCATTGGGAGAAACGCAATTGTCAATGGGAGTAGGAGTAATACACAATAGTTAAACAAAATATTTTAACTCGCTAATTTCATTAAGCTACACTAACATTCGTTGTTGCTTGGCTTGACAAGCACATTGTGATGATTGTAATAACACTGCACCTTGTAATGTCTGCCAAATGAATCAAATTATACTGAATAACTTGCCGACAAAATCCGATTTTTGAATTTTCATATTGTTTAGGCCAATTTGGTTGAATTTAGTAACTATGTTGGTTGTTTCCAAAAGAGAAATTGCCACTGCATCCAATACATCTAATGTCAATGCATAGTTAAACAAAATATTTTAACTCGCTAATTTCATTAAGCTACACCGGCATCTGTTGTTGCTTGGCTTGACAAGCACACTGCAAATGGGTATACTGTGATGATTGTAATAACACCACACCTTGCAACATGTGCCAAATGAATCAAATTATACTGAATAACTTGCCGACAAAATCAGATTTTTGAATTTTCATATTGTTTAGGCCAATTTAGTTGAATTTGGTAACTATGTTGGTTGTTTCCATAAGAGAAATTATCACTGCATCCAATACATCCAATGTCAATGTCTAATCGCACATCCTTTCATGTTCAGGTGAGAGACAACCTGGGATTACTTACATGTGGGTTTGCATGGCCACCAAACATTCTCTAAAATTCCTTTTGTTTGAAAAAATATCTTATAGTGATTGACAAACTCTTTACCAATATCTCTTTGCTTGGTGATGCCTAGCCTCCATTGTTTTGAGGGAACTAATCCTCTTAGTAGCTTATTTAGAGGCCAATATTTTTAAGAAATCCTTTAGCAACCCATCTCGTGACGTAACCAAATGCAATCTGACTCACAATTGTGATCCCCAAACTTGGTGATCTTCACAAGAATAGGAAAATTAATCTAGCATGCAACTAAAGGCACGTGATATGTCCCTATCACAACATGGTCCTCGTTGCATAAGCAAGCCATGGGTTTTTAAGTTCTTGACAACACATTCACTTTGGTTCTCTTTGACCATTATGGGCTCTATGTAACTGCAAAATGAGTAAAAGACAAATGAAAGAACCACCTCAAAGTCTAAAGATGAACCTTTTATATTAGGAGGAATTCTTGGTGAACATGGAGGTGAGGTGTTGAATTATTCATGTGGGATTTCCATTCTCATGCCACCTTTATCATCTCAATAAATAAGTAGATGCCATATGTCATCTCATAGCCCCCCTCTCACTGCAATGGCAACTATCTCGTAATTTTATGAGTAAGTTAATAAATGGACGAATTCGATGCATTTACGGTGGAAATTTTTCTCCAAATTCAATAGGGAATTTTTTTTTAAAGTTTTAGTTCCACCTAATTGATGAGAAGTTTGAACATAAAAAGTTTCCCTTAAAATTTTGAACCATTTTAAAATGAATCAAACAGTAAGAATTAAAAAAAAAAAAAAGTGAATCAACTAAAAACTTTATCTCATTGTGAAAAATAAACTCATTCTAAAAATCAAATTTATCTACTTCTAAACCCACTTCCTAATTTTATATATTTAACTTGTAAAAAATAAACTCATTCCAAAAATCAAATTTATCTACTTCTAAACTCACTTCCTAATTTTATATATTTAAATTGTAGTTGCTCACATTCGTTAGTACCCTAACCTTAAGCTTCTGTTAGAAATCTTTGAACGTTCTTACATCATAAGATAATATGTAAAATATTTATATTAAAAGGCAATTATTTACAAGTTATATAAAACTTAGCACCTTGATGAAATATATACACAATATTTATATCATGGTCAATGTACAAACGAGGATGTCAAAATGGACTTGCTCCACTTTATGATTGAGAGTAGAAAGAATATTTGAGAAGAGATGTGTAACATTAAAAACAAGTGTAGCATGCTGAGATATATTGTCTCTGAAACTAATAATTTGCGATATATTTAGTCTGAATTGGAGAAATCCGTTGAGAAAAAATTTCACAGTAAATCATTGATTCGACCGATTTGAATTGTTGAGACTGTGTAATATAAATACTTTAGGGTTTATTAGATGACTAAATTCATAAATCAATTTAAATTAGGAAAAAAAATACAATTGAGCCAAAAATTATAATAATGATTACCTAAAAACTAAAAACCAAAACGTTTAAGCTACTCACTTTCCTAAATATAGGAAATATTAAAGTGGAAGCCATAATTACCTGAATTGATACGGTTGAGCAATGAAATTGTCAGTACGAAGAATGCATTCCATGCTTTACTTAAAGGCGAAAGGAGTGTGGGGATCATGTACCATGCCAGCTCTGTTGTGTCAGAGTCTTCTGGTTTCGAAGCCCAACCCGGTCGTGGTTTGGAAACCAGGTTGTTCCAAGTTGGCACGATGATATACATTTGATGTGTATACTCTGGATTTTGAAAGTGTATGAGACTTCGTTGTACACTAAAGAGGTCATGTTTGTCTGTCCTTCCCCATTAATTCAAGTTCTTGAAATATGTGAAGGTTTCAATAACACTATCAATTTATTGATCAATGAGGAGTTAAAAAATATTATTTTTGTTATATTTAAAAATATTTTTTTTTACTTGTTATGTTCAACATTAAAATCGATATAAATTTTTCAAGTCAACATAAAATTAATATTTTTTTTACTTGTTATGTTCAACATTAAAATCGATACAAATTTTTCAAGTCAACATAAAATTAATATAAAAGTCAATGCTAACTCATTGCTATATATTACCTCCGTGCCTCCAACAATACAATAAATTTGTGTGCTTTCTGTTTTTGCTTTGGTATTGAATCTCATGCTTTATTATAATAACCTTACACAGATTAAAAAAAGCACAACCATATTAAGAATTATGCGTTCATCATTCAAAAATATTTTCATAAAGAATTTAGAAATTTTTTTATCTCCTTGACGTCACTTCATAAAGAATTTAGAAATTTTTTTATCTCCTTGACGTCACTTAGTGGTCAAATTTGAAAAAAATAGTTATATTTTTAATTCAAACAATCATTTATAACCAAAAAAAACAATAATAAACCAAGCACACACTTCATGAATCCTAAATAAAATATTGTCTTTACAATGCTTTACCATATTAAAAATTAATCAATATTTAATAAATAAATTACTTTTTCAATGAAAATTAATAACAAGCATAAGCATACTTTGTATAATTTGAAACGTAATCTTTTGATGTGATAACATAAATGATTTTTTATAAAACACATGCAATTCATTCAAGAAATTCCAAAGTAATAAAAATCACAACATAAAGCTTTTAATATAATGGTCTTTATTTACCACCCATATAAGAGTTGGCTTGTTATGTGTATCCATATGATCAGTGAGGACCACAAATTAGATTAATATCTAAAGCATATTATCTTTTAAATTCTTAATTAGTACATTTGGTATGTTAATTGTAGAACTTATTTTGGGTTAACCTTAGATTTTTCAAGGCATAAGGTTGGTCAACAACAAGGCTTGAAGTCATTACAATAATATACTATTTTGAGAGCTTAACATGTTACTTACGGGAATTGAACATGGGTGGGGAGGATAACAATCATTCCTCCCAACCACCCAAACTAAACCCAATTGACTTAATTGTAGAACCTATTAAGAAATAAGAAGTTGTATAATATTTTGAAGCCTTTACCAAAACTGCAAGTTTGACATGATTGCATCCATGATTGATTATTTAGGCTAAGATGTCTATGATTTGGAGCTTTGTGAGACCCACACAAACAAGAGCTAAATGAAATAGTTTATCAAGACCATCAGATTTATTATTTTAGTTTTCAATTTTGATTGTTCACTTTATCTTTCAAACCATGAAAAATGTATGCTAGAGCATAATCCTTAATGCATAGATATGATGATAACAACGATTCTATTACTTTATCCATAGCTTGCTTAAGAATCCCATCCGAGCATAAAAAATGTTTCTCCAAGTTTTCAAGGTAGAAAGGATATGTCTCATGCATCTTGTCCTTTGGATGAGGCACAAGAAAAGAGATCCCTAGGGCATTATCAAAAAAATTGATATATAGAAGTATCACCAAATAGAATCTAGTGTTGCTAGAAACATCAAGAAGAAAGTGAAAGAGTGTGATATATAAATATGTAGAGAATCGAGAAAAGAAAGACAATTAATTTGGAGAACAAATAAGTGAGATTTGATGGTACACAAAATTGAATTATTAGAATCACAATTATCACAATTGTAATCACAATTTTAGGTTTTGTTACATTGATAAGGCCTAATTTTATGTGGGTTCATATCTAAACTTAATCAAGAACACTCATGTTTCACGTAGCTGGATAGAGTTTTTCATCCCAAGCAAAATCACACTAGCATCATTAATAGGCTTGTGTGTGAAACTTAGAAAAACTACTCGTTATGATAAAGTGTGAGAGCCAAATACATTAATTATGAACAATAAATGACATTCCAATCATTAGATCACTGATTATTCATAACACATGATTTCAAGTGAGGATTTGAGAAGACACGGTGTCCAATCTTTCATTAAGTGACACTTAAATTGGTAGATACACTAATATGGTGGGAAGATTATGTGGGCATGAACTATGCAATGGATCTAATGTTGTGGAAGGGTACATCGTACCAATGAATAGATGAGAACCGATGATAATTGATACGATTTCAGTGTTTAGATGCCAAAGGCAAGTAGTGCGCATTGAATTGTGAAGCTTGATCACAATTCACATCCATTCTAATTCAATATTGAATGTACAATGACCATTGAGCACCCATGACTTGGATGTCGCAACAATGATGTGTTATTGAAAATATGACACTTCTTTTGAAATTTTAAAATATTTGTTGTCCTTCATAAATGATTAGTGAAAAAAAAATACATTTTATTTGGAAGATGGTTTTGAATTACACTTCTAAGATGAGTTTAACTCCTTGGAATGGTTGGGAAGGGTTCAATTTTGATCACTAGGACTGGTCGAGGAGGATCTAGAAGGGCCAAAAATCAAAGTGTTCGGAATCCAGTGAAAATTGTGCCAAGTGGAAGAGCTCATCACAAGCTTTCCCATGACATAAGCAGCTCGTCAAACGGATCTAGAACGAAGAAGTTATGGCTGATCAAAGTTGCGGTCAACCTAATCAAAGTCAACAGGGTGACAGCTGACCGTACAGGGTGATGTCAACATCTGTATTGATGACATCAACATGCCACATGGAACCACCAAGTGGTGACATGTGGCAGTCAAATTTGGACTTTTTGGAGGCCACATGGGTCAGTTGACACATGCCACATGGCACCACCCAGGAGCTACCGCGTGACAACAAGACAATCGTACACTTGGAAAAAAGACAACACAACACATGGCCCTCGAACAGGGCGGCATGTGGTAGGATGAATGGGCCAAGGATAGCCAATGGTAGGGTGCCACATGGCCCAATCACAAGGCACCATGTGGTACCCTGAAAAATCCCAATGAGGGTTGGGTAATGACCATGTCAAATTAAAAAGGGCCAGATCGGTCGGTGGCCAAACCTAGCAATGGTATTCCACATATTTCGGCCACAAACCTAGCAATGGTATTCCACATATTTCGGCCACATCCAAACGAGTTGGAAGTCTTGGCGCATTTCACCTATTCCGTCGATCCCACATTTGGTGGCCCCTTCTTCGGCGAACATTCCCCCATCTTCGACATTATCCACTAAATCTAACGACGAACGTATTAGCATGCATTAACAACAGGCCCGACAACCATGGGTCATGCAAGGGTCCCATCGTACCTTTTGGTACGGGAGTCAAATTTGGGCAAACACACACACACACACACACATATATATATATATGGTTTTGATATAGTTTTTAAAACTATATTAAAACAAATATATCACAACATTTTTTGTTATATTTGTTGGAACGAAATATTATTCAGAGGGGAATTCAATATAGTGTTTTTAATACTATATTTTATTGTTGCAACAAGCGCCAAAATGGGGAGGCTGGGGCTTGACCCCGAGATATCCCCAACAAAATACTAAATTCATACCTCCGCTAACCAATTAGGCCAACAATCCTATTGGGATGAACGCCCACGCATTATTATTTTAAGTTGATACTTTTTCCAGATCTAGGGAAGGTCTGCACGTGCCCAGATCCATACAGGCATGGAAAATTATGTAGAGGAAGAAAATTTAATGCATGTTGCAAGCATGCTTTACAAGGCATAGATCCCAACAGGGGACTGGAGGTGACTTCGTCCATTTGAGACGATTTGACAGTCATTCTTAACCGATTTCATGCCATGATCGCAATAATGACTTCCATTTATGCATCAGAGCTGCAAATCATGAGGATTATGGCAGAAAACCCAATGTAAGCATGGTGCTTTTGTAAATTTGGTTTCTTTATGCAATGTAAGCATGGTGCTTTTGTAAATTTGGTTTCTTTATGATATTTTTCCAAAGATGTATCCATGCTACAGATTTCGATGAGCGTGGAGTGCTACAGCAGAACAACAAGTCTTGGTTTATTCAAGGAAACTCATCAATTGTGAGACAAATGTAATGCCAATGATGATGCTTGAATCTAATCAACAGATTCAAAGAGGACCATGGTTTCCCATTGGAAAAGAGTCCATGTTATGCCACATCCTGTGAGAGATCAAACTTCAAAAGAAGAGATTGTCTCTTTATGGAAGAGACATTGCCACTTGTTGTGAGAACAGAGTCCTTGTATTTGAGGAGAACATATAATTCCCACATGTTGTGAGAATTAGCTTTGTGAGAACTTTTCCCTTGGATTTTCCATGGAGATTTGCCTCATTTCATGAGAGACTTTGCCACATGTTGTGAGAAACAACTCTTTACACATAATAACACCTCTTCAATGTTGTCACCATGAGTGGGAATACAACCCTTTTATTTGTAAAGGAGAAGCATCCTTTAAAGAGGATAATAAAGCAGTTGAGCGAAGCTCGGAGACGTAGCCCACCCAGGGTGAACTCTGTTAACAATTGGTGAGTTATTTGTCCTTACGTGTGATTGCTTATCTCATGTTTATTATGCTTCCTTATTTCCCCAATTAATTTATTGGATGCATTAAGTAAATGGCACGTGAGATTTAATAAGATTCTTCACCAAGTTAAATTCAATCTGGATTCAAACCTCTTAAACACCTCAACTTCACCTTTTAATGCAATCAGTTCAATAAAAATGATCTTAAATCTAACCTTTAATGGAGTGGCATAGAACCAAGTAAAGATTGGTAACAGGGTCACCCCCGGTCTTAGATCAAGTAGTATAAGAGAATGATTGACGAAGATTGCATGTGTTGAAGTTAATGGACAATATGGTGGAGAAGATACCAAAGTAGGCATGGGTCGATGAGCTACATGAGATCAACTAGAGCCTTCAAGTAGAGAATGCAGGGTTGAAGAGAATACTACGAGATGCATAAGAGGAGAGTCAGATGTTGTGGCTACAACTACAAGCTATGAAGGTGAAAGCTGGAGAAGGCTCCATGTTAGGGGCAGTGAAGAGGCCATCTTGTGGCCATGGTGGATATATTGATTATGGATCTGATCATGACAATGTTGATGGATGTTCCTATTGTTAGATGATAGAGGATGTGATCCAGACACCAAGTAATCGAGAAGGTTTCTTGGAAGCTTCATCTACAACTCCTTCCCACCATGAAGAATAGTTTGACACACATCGGGAAGATGACCAAGTGTCACCAACAAGAATGGAGGTAAAAGACTCTCCACATTTAATTCCTTCCCTCAATGATATTAATGATTTTGGTGCTTTTGAAAAGCACACCATAGGTATTGGCTCGAAGCTGATGAAGTAGACGGGGTATGAAGGAATAGAGCTTGAAGCCAGTGGCCAAGAAATTGTTAGGCCCATCGAGGTGGTGGAATGGCCTCGATATACACGGCTAGGCTATGTTCGAGAGGATATTGGAGAATGTTCCAAAACCAAAGAGGAAGAAAACTCCAAGACCCTAGAAGTAAGCAAGTCTTCAAGCGATGGAACCGAATCAGTGTAGGTTGAGAGCACATCATTTCATGATTGTGATTGTGAGTCATCTCCAAGGGGAGATGAGTACTCCAAAGGAAGAGCTATGGCAATCTCTCCTCGCCATTCCAACACCGGAGACAACCCATTAAGGTATAAGAAGTCTCTTTATTCTAATCTTCCTTTTGATACCATTAAGGTATAAGAAGTCTCTTTATTCTAATCTTCCTTTTGATTACAAACAAATTGACCATGTAAAATAAAGCTTATGGCATAGGAAACCATGCACATTTTGTGGTAAGAATAACCATGTTGTGGCCAAGTGTTGGAAAAGAATGGTTGTGTAGAGGGAGGTTATGGCGACCGGGAAGAAGCCGCGACTTGAAGACCCTTCTCCACATGAGGAGAAAAGGAAGGGCAAGAAAACCTTGAAGAGGAAAAACTATTGCAACCATTGCGACAAAGGTGAATGTCGGGAAGCCACTTGTTGGACCCTCCATCTAGAGTTGTTTCCTAAGAAGGAAAATAAAGTTGGACAAGAACCTGTGAAGGAACCAGCCGATGAAGCAGCTCAAAAATGAAGCCAGCTACCGGGAGAAGGCCAACTACCGGAAAAGGGACAGCTCGAGAAGAAGGACCCGTTAGTCTTGATGACTGAAAGGATGGAAAAAAAATTCGAGTTAGTTTATAGTGGCCATTATTGTAAATCATTTTTGGCTTCTAAGATCCCATAGAAGGGCACTTTTTTTTTGTAAAAGTGATAAGATTTATAACATCACTTATTTATGCAACATGATGATATTTTAGGCCTCTTGTTGAGATAACATAGGGTATTGGTTCTATTGTAAATTAGAGAAACATGTATGATCTCATGATGTACACTTTTGGGGACCAAAAGTCCTTTAGTGGCGAGGAATGATCCAAGAGGATCTAGAAGGACCAAAAATCAAAGTGTTTTGAATCTAGTGAGAACTATGCCAAGTCGAAGAGCTCGTCACAAGATTTCCAATGACATAAGAGACTCGTCAAACGAAGTTATAATGAAGAAGTTATGGCTGGTCAAAGTTGCAGTCAACCTAGTCAAAGTCAACAGGGTGACAATTGACCATACAGGGTGACGTCAGCATGCCATGTGGAACCACTAGGTGCTGACATGTGGTAGTCAGATTTGGACTTTTTGGAGGCCATATGGGCTAGTCGGCACGCACCACGTGGCACCACCTAAGAGCTACCATGTGGCAGCAAGACAGTCGTACACATGGCAGAAGGACAACACGACATGTTGGTGCAGGAGCATCACCAACAAAGCACAAGTGGAAGACAACTCAACGCACTAGCGCGCATTTTGAAAATATGATTTTGAATTTAAGAAAGCATGTCATGAAATACTTTGAAAAGACTGTAATATAAGAACTTCTTAAATATTTTAGAGCTGGACGATCGCGTGAGATCGTTGGAGGATGTATTTTCTTTAATGAAGTTGCTTGCAGTACATATTTGATGTGTTTGATCTTATCTATCTGTCACAAATATTTATTGTAATAAATCCATAGTTGAATGTTTTTATTTCGATAGGATATCCTTAAGGTAGCTTGGAGGGAAAGCTCAACGAGCTCGTGTTGTATAAATAAATGTGTTGTTGCCCAAATGAGGATGTTGAAGGCTGATAGTTGTTGCTGGAAACTATTGTAGAGGCTGTTTCCATTCTAGCTGAGAGTTGAGAGTTGTTGAAGAGCATTGTATGAATCCATGTACATATCATTTGAGTGTTGTTGTGTCTATCTGAATGAATGAATGGTAGGCTTTATGTTAATTACAATTATTTGTTATTTCTTGTTCTTGTGGTATGAATGCATTCACATTGTTGAATATATGAATTTGTGAGGATTTAGATAAGTTTCAATTGTTTTCTTCTACGAGCCTGTGCAAGGGGTGCATAATGTCCGCAAGGTGTGCATTGACAGAGTCTGTTTCGAATCAAAAGCTAAGAAGAGATAACATGAAACTTTTGTATGCAAGGAGTGCATAAGTGTCTGTAAGGTGTGTGTTGACAGAGTCCATTTTGACTCAGAAATCCAAGAGGGATAGTTTGAAACTGTGTGTGTAGGTGGAAACACACTCAGATTCATATTGTTCAGAGTGTTGGGAAGAAACAAGTCCAAGAGAGATAACTTGGAGGTCTGTATGCAAGTGTGCATATTATCCGCAAGGAGTGAGTAACAGAGTCTTTGACTTAGGAGCTCGGGAGAGGAGCTTAAGTTGTTTATAGAGGAGTGTGAAGAACTGTCACAAGGTGTGTGCAACCGTTTACAAAGAAGTTAAGTTGTGGAAGAAAACTTGTTGCAAGGCGTGCACAGAGTCAATTTCGACTAAGTGTCGAAGAAAACATCTTGAGGAGTTAAAGGGTTCGAGGAAGAACAAACTCAGGAGGGAGAGCACTGAGAATTATTCTATAGAGAGGAGCCTTGGAAATTTCTCCAAATCAACGAGTAAGATCCATCTAGAAGGGAGCGGGATCATTCCAAACCATCAGATCTGGGAGAGTTGCACGGAGGATAGCTGTAGATTATTTCGGCACTTCGTGGTTTAGAGTCGCATGAGTGTTGTAAGAGTGATGAGTCATGAAGTTGTGAAGTGATCCTAGCAGTTGGCTTCGAGGAGTTTACATGGCAGTGGATTGGAGAGTTTGGGATGTAGAGTTTCAGAGCATTGCATGGAGCAAGTGAAAGCATCGCGAAGTCGTGAAGACCGAAGTATAGTTGAACCGTCGGATCTAGGAGGACACGCGGTAGAGATCCGCGTATTTTGGTAGAAAACGTGTCAGAAGGAGACAAGGGTGGAGGTTGTGAAATCACCGAAGCCAAAGTTATGAAGGGAACTGGCCTACGGTCACAGTTTGTGGTCACATTGGAGAACAAGTCTAGCGTGGGAGCTAGTACTCACAAATTGGTGTTGCCAAAAGCGCCAGAGAGCAAGGTTGCAAGTAGTTTGAACCTGTGATTAACATCAAAGGGACATGTGTGTTATTTGTTCAGGGTCTATTGGGGCCCGAAGAGCTAATTCGACTCAAGGTGTTTAAATATCCTTGACTGGGAGGTCATAGAATCCCCATGAGGGAAGGGGGGTTGCATCAAGTGCTATCAAAGCCACAGAATAAATTTCGGTAGGCAAGGAGAGGCAGTATGATACCATCAAGTGTTATCAGAGCCCGAAAAAGGTTATGTCTGATAGCATCAAGTGGAAATCAGAGCCACAGATTTTAATTATATAAGCAAGAGGTGAAAGGAAATAGTCTGATATCATCAAGTGGTATCAGATACACCCAGTGGTAGCTGTGTAAAGGATAAAAGTTCAACAAAAAATTCTACCTAGAAGACGTGCAGAGCCACCCATAGAAAATAGAGCTATGGAAAGGGAGATGAGAGAACTTCGTGCAAGGTTGGATTTTATGGAGACAGCACAAAGGAGAGCACCTGATGCTAGAGACGCTAGTGATGTAGAAAATGAAGAAGTCAAAGTTGAAGAAGTTGTAGTAGAGGATGTTGCAGAAGAACGCTTGCTGAAAGCGGTTGTCAAGTTGGGAGCTAGAGAGAAGATAAACATCCCAATGTACGAAGGCAATTTAGATGCTGAAGAATTGTTGGATTGGATAAGGTCAATGGACAAGTACTTCGACTATGAAGATGTCGATGAAGAGAAGAAGGTGAAGCACATTATCACTAGATTAAAAGGACATGCAGTGTTGTGGTGGGATGAACTGCAAGTTGATAGAAGATGCAAAGGTAAGCAAAAGATCAAGAGTTGGGACAGAATGGTAGCCAAGCTAAAGGCTAAATTCATACTAAAGGACTACCAGATAAATCTGTTCAGGAAGTTGCAAAACCTGAGACAGAAAGGAATGACAATGAAGGAGTACACATAGGAGTTTTACAAGTTGAACATCAAGGCTAGACAAAGAGAAAAGGATGATGATAAAGTTGCTAGGTATATAAACGGCCTGAGATATGAAATCCAGGACAAAATCAGCATGATGACAGTAAGGATAGTGGAAGATGCTTATCAAATAGCATTGAAGGCAGAGGAGAATTTGTCCAGAAAGCAGAGCCAACGAAGTAGAGGAAGAATTTTGAACAGAGGCAAGGGAATTTCCCATGACAAGGCACAGAAGCCCAAAGGTGAGACGAAAAAACCACATAGTCACTTGGAAAGAGGAGGAAGTTCCCGAGGGAGACAATATAGTGGAAGAAAATCTTTTCCTCGAGGAAGAGGAAGAGACAGAGGAGGAGAAGTAAAGTGTTATGCCTATGGAAAGACAAGACACATGTCTTGGAAATGCCAAGAGAGAAAGAAAGAAGGAGGAGGTGAGGCTCACATTTCAGAAGCATGGAAGCGGAATGATGAAGTAGAAGGTGCAAAAGATGGAAGATCCTTGATAATGAAGAAGGTTCTTTTGAAGCTAGAGCCAAAGGTTGAAAAACCAGTGCAGAGGAACAATTTGTTCATAACAGCGTGCAAGACTAAAGATAGAGTTAGCAAGGTGATAATTGACATTGGGAGCATTGATAAGTTAGTATCCACATAGATGGTGGAGAAATTGGAGCTAGAGACAACTGCACATTCGACGTCGCATAAGGTCTCATGGTTGCATAAAGGACATCAAGTAACGGTAACTAAACAATGTCTAGTTGAATTTAAGATAGGAGGATATAAAGATGAGATTTTATGTGATGTGATTCCCATGGATGTATGCCATGTTTTGTTGGGGAGACCATGGCAGTATGACAAGAATTTCATTCATGATGGGAGAAAGAACACTTATACCTTGGAGAAGAATGGTAGGACACATATGTTACTGCCAATTGAAGAAAATAAAGCAAAGGAAGAAGCCAACACAAGTATACTTCTCATGAGTGGGAAGGAACTCCTGAGTGAATTCAAGAAGGAACATGAGATGCAATTTGTTTTGGTGAGGAAACCAAGAGTTGTCCTTACAAATACTTTTGTGGATGATCTGCCTGAGGAAATTCAGGAGTTGTTAGAGAATTTTGCTGACATAGTAGTGGATGAGTTGCCAAGATCATTGCCACCTATTAGGAGTATTATCCATCACATTGATCTAATACTAGGAGCAATCCTGTCGAACAAAGCATCGTACAAATTGACACCTCAAGCGAATGAGGAAGTAAAGAGACAAGTCCAAGATTTGATGGACAAAGGGTTAGTCAGAGAAATCTTGAGTCCATGCACAGTACCTACTATGTTGAGTCTGAAGAAGGATGGAGGATGGAGAATGTGTACAGACTCAAGATCCATAAACAAGATCACCATCAGGTACATATTTCCTTTACCCAAGATGGATGACTTAATGGAGATTTTGAGTGGAGCGGATTCTCTAAGATAGATATGAAAAGTGGATATCATCAGATAAGAATGAGAGAAGGTGATGAATGGAAAACAACCTTCAAAACAAATGAGGGGTTGTATGAATGGCTTGTCATGTCATTTGGCTTAACAAATGCACCAAGTACTTTTATGAGGTTGATGAACGAAGTATTAAAAGATTTCATTGGTAAGTTTGTGATTGTATATCTGGATGATATACTAGTCTTTAGTAAAATCGAGGAAGAGCATTTGAGACATCTGACATTGGTGATGAGGAGATTGCAGTGGGAGAAGTTGTTGATAAATTTAAAGAAATCCTCTTTTATGAAGACATAACTCATTTGCTTAGGTTTTGTGATTTCTTCAAATGAGTTGAAGATGGATCCAAAGAAGGTGAGAGCAATCAAAGAATGGCCATCGCCAAGGAGCATATTTGAGGTAAGAAGCTTTCATGGATTAGCAAGTTTCTATTAGAAGTTCATTAGAAATTTCAGTGAAATTTGTACACCAATAATGGATATGGTGAAGAAGAGACACAAGTCTTTTAAGTGGACGGAAGAAGTTGAGAAAGGCTTCAATATATTGAAGGAAA
>CBVK0103042082.1:0-12834 GCA_900067695.1 Picea abies | reverse complement strand
TTTGGGCCCCCCCCCCCCTTTGTTATTTGTAGGAAAGTCATGGGGACCGAAAAGGATCTTAGTTGTCAATATCCCTTTAATCTGCACCATCTAATGTAGTAGATGTGCAAGTTGCATCGAAGGTATGAAGTTTCTAATGTTAGGAATCAACAAACCATATTATTTCAACCTAGTGAATACAAAATCGAGATTCGTTCTCAAAGTTAGGTGGTGGCGTTGTGTTTCTGAAAGAAATTATCCGACCGAGGTATCAAGTGTGCAACTTGGGAACCTGAGATGATCGAGGTTATTGGTCAGCATGATCATTGACCATCTGATCTATCAGATGAGCATGTTATTTAGGAAGGGTCATAGACAAAAGATATTTTCATGTCAGATTTCCACATAAGTATTCCATGTCAGATGCCACATCAGTGAGGCCATCAAATCAAAGAGTTCCATGAGGAAATTGGGTAAGATAGGGAACCCTAGTGGATTTTTGGTGAAGGTTAAGTATCAAGAATGAATCTAGACCATTAGATCATAAAATGGTTATATCTCGACCATTTGTTGGGAAATTCACATTCAGAAGGGATCATTTAGAAAGGGTGATTCTGAAGATTTATGAAAAGATGTTTCCAAAGGAGTTGTTGAAAAATAATAATCATGGAATAAATTCTTGGTATGCTCAAAATGCCATTTTGATATTTCACCACTTAAATCCAACACCTAAAATTTATCTCAAAATAAAATCACTTTATCTACTAAAAGAACAACTGAGTAATTAACTAAACATGCAACGAAAGGATAAACTAGGAAACCAAAATCTCACACACTAGACACCAATATTTTTTGGTAAAATACCCCTGGAAAAACCCCGGAGGGAAAACCAGTTCCAAGATTATTTTATTAAGTTCAAATCAGGGTTCTCGTAATAGGGAAAATGGCCCACTAAGAGAAATACAACTATAGACAAACCTGGCCAAGAAAATGGCCCACTAAGAGAAATACAACTATAGACAAACCTGGCCAAGTCTTCTTTATCGTATGACCCCTGAACAACAGGCTTTTTGAGTTACACACAATTCATATTCATCTGACATGCGTACATATGTGACTATCTCCACTGTGAATCATGTACATGTACGAAAAACCCATACATACACTTTTGTACGACACACCCTTTTCCTCTGGATTTTTTCCTCTTAAACCCACATGCGACTTCCTCTATTCTCTCTTTTCCTTGACATGTATGATCTCTAGATGAAATTTATTCTCCACCTATCCAATATCTTGAATCACGGTCCTTTGTGATCCAACCCTCTTTGCATCAACACTTGGAAAAAATTTCTTCACTCAACTTGTGAGATCTCCTCACTCTCATGTAAGAAAAGGTCCTTCTTTTCTTCTACACTCCTCACACTAGAAAAATTCTTGCTTTGTTATCCTCAATCTTGGTCTCTCACCAAAGCCACTTCCTCTCAAAGTCTCGACTATGTCGACTCCCTCAACACAAGTGATTTCCTCCTAAAGTGACTTCTCCTTTACCCTAGCCTTGCTTTTATAATCATGAGTTACGATCTATTTCTAATATCCAAATTGATCTACAAGTGAGATTAATTCTCACACTCACTTAATATTTATATTACATGTTGCATGCTAAGCATGTTCCTTAAATAAATCAATTCACTAATAAAAATACTTTTACTTTAATATTTTCCTTTTAACTAAATTAAACTAACATTAGGCTTTCAACAACTTCCACATGGTAGACACAATCCATTGTGAAAGTACCTATCTGATGCTACCACTAACATCAAAACTCCCTCTTAGCGAGGAAGGTACTTCTCCACCTTGGAGTTGGTTTTATCTTTGCTACCATATCTTCTACCATGGCTACTCTCCAATCCATCTGATTAGTTGCTTTCTATGACACAGAAGCTATCCCTGCTATCATGATCTGACCTGTCTCCAAAGACTCACTAGCTATGAACATGTTCCTATAAGCCTCCTTCTCATAAGCATCCTACATGGCCATCTTGTACCATGAATCCTTCTCGATAGACTTGGAAGGTTGTTCCTTCTCACCTGATCTTGAAGGTTGACTCCCTCTGAGCATCTCAACCTTCATATCTTCTCACTCCTTTTTCTCTACCACTGAAATTGATCCATGATCCAAGATCCCCTTGGATCGTTTTATAATATCCTATCCTAGGATAATGGTTCTCTTGAGGAATACAAATCAACAAATATCCAAGCCCTAAATACCTCAAGATCAATCCTTCAATCTCCCTTGCTGCCCCTTTTCTCCTTTCCTCAAACCCTACCCTACACACTTGTTTGCTCCATCTATGAGTCAATGAATCCAATAAATATATCACACTTTGAAATTTGGATTAAATATCTTTGCCCATATGAGATCCCCTTGAGTCATTGTCCTTCATGTTTTACTCACTTGAGAAAAATTCCTTCTTTGATCCTTTGTGCTATCATGTGGCTCAGATATCTATATGGAATTCCTTTTCCACCTATATGATATCTCCTTATTGATTTCTCTTCCTCCTACCATTTCTCAACAAATCACCCAACAAAATTTCCTACTGAAACTACTTTTGTATTGTCCCGTCTAAACCTGTCACCACTTCAACCCACATAAGTATGAAATTAGACCCACTGTGATTTGCGTATGTATGTGAATGTCACCACTATGACCCACATACACCTCCGTACACCTTTAAAAATCATTTTTCTTCCTCAATATTGTTGTTTCCCAGAATTTGTCCTTTGATTTTCTCCCTACTAGTTTATAGATATGCTAAGATCTCCTGCAAATATAATAGATCTATTGAAAAATAAAGTGGATCTGTTCTTAGTCCTTGAAGCACCCACCTTGTCACTCCTGATCCCATAGATTTGATACTATAACCCTATATTTGAGCTCGATCTCTCCCTTGGTCACTCAAATCTCTTATATCTACTGACACCATGTGCACTTGGTTTCCTCCTAGAGCAACCTTTCTATGATACCATGTTGAAAAATAATCCTTGTGGAATCAACTCTTGGTATGCTCAAATACCATGTTGATATTTCACCACTTCAACCCAACACCCAACAACAAAATAAAATCACGTTATCAACTAAAACCACAACTGAGTAATCAACAAAACATGTAGTGGAAGCATAAAATAGGAAAAAAAAAATCTCACACACAAGACACCAATATTTTATGGTAAACTACCCCTGGAAAAACCTCAGAGGGAAAACCAGTTCCAAGATTCTTTTATTAAGGTCAAGTTATGCCTCTCATAATAACAAAAAATGGCCCAATAAGAGAAATACAACTATAGAAAAACATGGCCAAGTCTTCTTTGTCGTACAACCTATAAATAACATGATTTTCGAGGTATGAGAAATTCACCTTCGACTGACTTGCGTACATACATGACTATCTCTTCTGTGAATCCCGTACATGTACGGAAAACCCATACAGACACTTATGTACGACACACCCTTTTCCTATAGATTTTGTCCTCTAAAACCCACATGTGGTTGCCTCTGCTCTCTCTTCTCTGTAACTTGTATGATATATAGATGAAATTCCTCCACCTATCCAATATCTTGAATCATGGTCCTTTGTGATCCAACCTTCTCTTCATCAACACTTGAACAAAATATCTTCATCCAATCTATGAGATGTCCTGTCTCTCATGTAAGAAAAATTCCTTCTTTTGTTCTACATTACTCACAGTAGAAAAAGTCCTTCTTTGCTATCCTCAACCTTGGTCTCTCACCAAAGTGACTTCCTCTCAAATTCTTGACTGTGTCGACTCCCTCAACACAAGTGACTTCCTCATGAAGTGACTTCTCCTTTAACCTAGCCTTGATTTTATAATCATGAGTTACAATCTATTTCTAATATCCAAAGTGATCTATGGTAGATATTACTTCTCACTCTCACTTAAGATTTAGATTACATGTTGCAGTCTAAGCATGTTCCTAAAATAACACAATTCACTAATAAAAACACTTTTACTTCAATTAATTCCTTTTAAACTAAAGTAAACTCACACTAGTATTTCAACGACTTCCACATGTTAGACATAAGCCAATGTGGAAGTACCTGTCCGATGCTACCACTAACATCAACAAGAGAAATCCTGATAGGATTTTTGGATGTCAGATGTCAGAGAGAACCATGTGGGGGGGCGATAAGTTTACCTTTATATGGAGGTTTCCCAAAGGTGTTGGACAATTGGTTGTCATTGATGTCAACGAATATTGGATTGATTTCAACTGATGTGATGGCTATATTTGGAGAAGTCTTCAAAGTGGTCCCCTTATGGCATATCTCTAAACATGGCCCTCACGAGAAGATGCTTTGAATAATTCTACAAGAAAACCCCTAAGTATGTTTAAGGATCTTGTAGTTGATCATGGAATTTGGTCATGAAGGATGACGTAAATAAAGGTAGCCCACTCATAGATAGATAGTACTCATCGTGTCGTTTTTGGTGATACAAAGAACACCATGTGATTCCTCATGGTTAGGGAGATATGGCCTTGTAAAGTTGGAAGATCCAAAGAGTGGACAAGAATCCCCTAGTTTGTTATAAGTATTGGTCAAAGGGATAAAATTTATTGTAACAAGAAAACCCTAGAAGACATAATTTAAAGAGAGGAGTTACCTAGCACAAGTATATAAGCACATCAATGAGTCATTCATAAGTACACTCACACACTTATTCATTGATTATATTTATTTTAATCTAGTGATCTTTTGCTAAGGTTGTAGCGTCATTTTCTAAGGTAGCAAAGAAGGGTTGATGGTGAAAATCTAGGAGTTACAACAAAACCCTAGTTTTTGAGGTATACACAAGTTGCACACCTATAAGGTAGCATATGTACAGAGGCTGCAGTGGAGGAAAGAGTGTATATATGTGGTTGTACAAGGTAAAGTCTCTTACATCTGAAAAGGTCATGAAAATTTGAGTATATGTTGGTACCGGGTCCCTAGAGTCTGAAGGAAAGTTCACAGGTCAACATTCTGCAGGTTTAGGTCAGCTACAGAAGTTGTGGAATGGTTATCAATCAGTTTTTATGCTTAGATTTGCTTATTATGTTGTGAATTCTTGAGGCATCCTTGGTATGGTTGGTCTTGTACTTGGATATGGTATGTGTTGGATGGTTGGCTGAGTGAGCAACACTCTTGTGTATGCTACAATACTGATATGGTTCTTATAGTTTATATCTTTGAGTTACTTGTAGTTGGTTGAGGGATATCTATGTTGCATGGTTATGTATGCATGAGAGGCATGCATAGGTTGTTAGATATGCTTCATTGATGACATGGTACGGATCTGCACATGGTTGATGGCATGGTATATGGAACAGGTTGTGTTATCACCTTAACAATTTTTATATCGGGATCTAAAAATTTATGAGATTCAGTGAGATGATATACCAAAGTGGAGGCGTGATAGTTTAGGGTGCTTAGCTATATCCCGCAGCATAAATAGCGGAGGATGGAAGGGAGTAGCTCAATGGACCGTTGATTCTGAAGAATTCAAGATCCACGGTCGAGGCCCGCATCAGACCAACGAATAGAAAATAGCTTAACATCGCGAAGGCGGACTGGGAAAAACCATTATGGTTTTGATGGGGAACGCATGGCGCTCTTACACATGCATCACGATAGACAACGAATTGCCCAAAACTACTTTTCCCATGGCCCCGATGTCACGTGGTTCAAAATTTCACATCAATAACTTGCGGGGAGGATGGTGGTTGGTCATATCACCTCACATCACCGGTCCAGGCACTCTCCCAGATGACGTGCCAAAAGGACGCTGTCGCATAACTAACTTGAGGCCCATCATTCTAAGTTGATTGATGAAGCGTGGCATACCGACATACTGTGACAGTAATTCGGGATTAAAGTACAAAAAACCATCAAGTATCAGATATGAAATCATTTTATCTTATTCTGGGAAATTGCCATCTTATGTGTAAGGAAAACAAGCTGGACCTGTGTTCCTAAGTTCTGTAATTTCAAAGAGTGGCCAAATCAAGGTCTCTGCAAAGTTCAAAAGGTATGGATAATACTCATCAAACGATGTCTGGCGTTACTGGGTTCTCAACTAATGTACCAAGCAGGTCGATAAGTAAGAAATAAAGATGGTTATTGAAGATATTGGCGACTAAATTTCATACTGAACCTGAAACTAAGATAGATTCGGGAGTAAAATTAAACCCCATCATGAGGGATATGATCATAAATGAACATGTGGAAAACACCTGCCACCCAGCCACAAAGAAGAAGAGCAGAAAAAGGTGGAGGACATAGGCAAAAACCTAGATGATAGAGAGCATTGGAGAAAATCTCTATTGGTGGAGTACCCTGGAAGAGGAAATTGCCAAGCTAAGGTGAATCCTCAGGTGAAATTTTGGTGTATTTCAAAAAGTTTTGGATAGATGTCGGCTTAAGAAAAGGGAGTCCTGATATGACAGACTGATTACTAACGGTCCCTTTAAATAGTATAACTGTTCTTCCTTTTCGTAACTTGTATCTATTTTTGAATTATGACGAAGTCAGAACGTTTTAAATTCCACACAACATTCCTCTATATATTCTTGGCCTCATGAGTATAGAAACATGGAGAAAGGAGGATCCTACCCTCTGTGCAGGAAAACTTTGTAAATTTATGGGATTGAATTTAATACATATGCAAAAGCATTTTGAATTGTTCATGAAAAGATTCTAATGGATGGTGATAGGAGTTTTGTTTCCTTTCATCGTATGTATTTCCCATGGAATGTCATTTCATTCATATTCTCTTATGTTTAAATTGGAGGGTTTAAAGGCCCAGAATCCGTCCCATGACGCTCTCAGCTTAAGCAATTTAAACTATGTGATTGTCTTCTTAACTTGTTCAGAATTCATTTCAGCAATGCTCTGATACAATTATTTGTCTTCTTTATCTTCCTACACATCTTTTTTATTTCAAGAATAACTCAGATTTATTTCCTTATTTAGCCTTTGTCCTCTAGAGAGTTCTATTGACTGATGCATTGTTTCCATTCATTTTCAAATTTTTGACGTTCCCGCCTTCTTTGCCATCAACTTTATTAAAAATCCTCTAAACAAACCAAATCTAGACACCAATTTCCATAGATATAACCAGTGACATGAGAGAGCCCTCATTGAGTTGAGTAGGATAGTGCCTCAACTCTAAAGATGGTTGCAACAGTTACCCCTGTCGTCTGTTTTGACAGCCGGGTAGATTTACAGGGTGCTAACAGGTTGTACATGGTTAATGCTTTGTTCATGATTCACTATTCATTGTTGATGTATCTTTTGATTCATGATTGATGCATGAGATAGTATGTATGTTGGTATACACTTGATGTATGGTATGACACAAGTTTAGATGGTTGATGATTAGATACATGTTGATGAGGCAGTGAAAGATTTGTGACAGTGATAGATATAGTGACAGTGACATAGACAATGACAGTGACATAGTTGTGACTGAGGTTGTGATAGTGGCAGAGAACGCGACAATTGGTCTACATTTATCGTTCAGGGTGGCAAGACGGGGCAAGGAAAGGTGGTTGTATCCACCTTCTGGTTGTATTCGAAGAACTTAGGGGATTGTAGCCTCATTATGGTTGGAGCTATAGAACCAGAGAGTTGTAGCTTCCTTCAGGTTGGAGCCTCCTTCCAATTGTAGCTAGAGAGTCAGAAGTTGGTGTTTCCAATGGATGTTTTCTTTTGATGAATATGTAAGAAAAGCATTCTGTAGTTTTCTCCAGTTTGGGTTTCCATGTAAATTATGGTGTACTATGTATCTATTACGATGTGATGTTGTCTATGATGATATATTGAATGGTAATGATAAAATGTTTAATATTGTAGAAGAATAAACTGTGGTTAAAAGTACAATTATTTATCATTACTGATTCACCCCCCGCCTCTCATTAATCCAACAATTGGTATCAGAGCATGGAATTCAATAAGAAGTCTAACCATTGGAAGGAGATCGTGGATTATGCTAGAATTGGGGTTCCATAGTTTGATGGCGAGAACTATGCATTTTGCAGTAAAATAATGAAAACGTATTTACAAACACATGGTTTCAATGTTTGGTGAGCTGTAGTATATGGATACAAAGAACCAGCCACTCCCCCGACATATAAGATGGAAAGAAACTTGAAAATAATGATTCTAGAGCCAAAAATTCTATCCTGAATGGGTTGACTGAATCAGTATACACCAAGGTTGTGAACTATGAATCTGCAAAATAAATCTAGGACAAACTGAAGAATATCTATGAAGGATATGCCAAAGTTAAAGGAGCCAAACTTCAAACATTAATATCTATGAAGGATATGCCAAAGTTAAAGGAGCCAAACTTCAAACATTCAAAGACAATTTCGAACAATTGAAGATGAAGGAAGATAAAAACATTGCCTCCTACTTTCTACAAGTTGATGAGATAGTCAATTCCATCAAGAGTTTAGGAGAAGAAATGAAGGAAACAATCATTGTTCAAAAGGTATTGAGGTCTCTACCTATTAAATATGATCCAAAGATTTCAACCTTGGAAGAAAGAATAGATCTAGACACCTTGAGCATGGATGAGCTGCATGGGATACTCACAACTTATGAGATGAGGATAGAGAAGGACAATCCAGTCACGAAGGAAGCAACATTCAAGGCATCCAAGAAGATGAAGAAGAAAGACACAAAATCCAAATTCAGATTGTAGCTATAGTGATGATTCATAAGAAGATGAAGAAGTGGCTAACTTCGTTAGAAGGATTAAACCAGGAATCCAAAAATACAAAGGTAAGCTTCCATTGCTTTGTTTTAATTGTGATGGTGTTGGTCATTTTTCTAATAAATGTCCTTATAAGAAAAAGAAAAGAAATGAAGAAGAATATGACCCTAAAAAGAAAAATCAAATTCAAACGGATAGAATAAATAAAAAGAAAATTTTCAATAAAATCCTTTGCATCAAGGAAGATAGTTCCTCATCAGACAAAGATGAAGTCAATGATAGTGATATAGAAAGAGTAATATTCATGGAAATATAAGACTTCGATGTAGAAATATCCAAAGAAAAATATGAAGAGGCATGCATTGATTACATAGAAGAATCGCTGAGTGCAATAGAAGTTATCAAAAGAGAAAAGAAGAAAAATAGGTCACTCTAGGAAAAAATAAAGAGGAAATAATAATATCATAACTCGAAATAAGTCCAAAAGACAATCACGAAGTTGAAACTCCAGGAATAAGAAGACAAGAAGATTAAAGAATCACTAATAGGACAGTTAGAAGAAAGAGACAAGATCATTGAAGGTTTGGAAGCTGAGATAGTCACTCTAAGAAAGGATCTTTAGAAGAAGGACATGCAGCAAAACAACACTAGGATATTGGATAATATCATTAACAATCAAATACCTTACTATGAAAAATATGGATTGGGATACAATCAGATGCAAAAAAATAAAGGTTCAAGCTCCAAAATGACATAGCAAGAAGAAAAACCAAGAAGCTATGCAGAAATTGTCAAAGGTCCCTCAAAAGAAGAAGAAAGAAAGACTCAAGGGGAATATTACAGAGACACTGCACCACCTAGAAGGTTTAGATGTTAGTATAAAAAATAACCAACTATAGAAAGACCTCAAGAAGAAGAAGGATTCATAAGAGTGACACCATTCAGAATATCTTCTACTCCCAGGTATCAAACTAGTTTTCATGGCTCATGTTATTCATGTTATAATTTTTGGCACAAAGTTGTAAATTGTAGAGCCAATACCAAGAATATAAGCAACGATGAGGGTTATTCAAGATATATTTATCCAAGAAGATCTAATCAAGCACAAAATAGAAACTACAACAGATTTGGATCATTAAGTGATGAGGTAGAATGCTACAAGTGCAAAAACTTTGGACATATGTCTAGAGATTATAGACTCACCGTTTCTCCAAGGGAACCAAAGAAGAATATCAACAGTCATAAGCAAGAACCACAAAGGATATGGATAATAAAGAAGGATCAATTCAACACTAAAGAATACAATCTTGCTCTACAAGCTCAACACAATTAACGTGGATGGTATGTTGACAATGGATTCTCAAAGCATATGACAGGTGACAAAGATAGGTTTCTGACATTGAAGAAGAAAATATATGGATCAATTTCATTTTGGAATGACAACTTAGCCAGGATCATTGGAAAGGGAACAATCACACTCAGAGGTAAGGATGCCATGGAATAAAATGTCTTACTGGTCAAAGACATTAAATACAATATGCTAAGTGTAAGTCAAATGTGTGATCAAGGACACACACTTGTGTTTGATTTAAATAAGTGTGAGATAATGAAATTAGAATCAGGAAAGTTGGTAGCTATAGTTGTAAGGACTCCAAGTAACATATATGTTGTAAATGAAATAGGAAAGGAAATATGTTTCTTAGGAAAGGACGATGAAAGTTGGCTCTGGCACAAAAGAATGGGTCACATAAATTTTGATAATATTGTCAAAGTCAACAAAAAGGAAGTAGTAAGAGAAATGCCTGAGATATTGAAACCAACAAACATTCTATGCAAGCATTTTCTACAGGGAAAGACGACCAAGACAAATTTCAAGTCAAAGGAATAATCCACAACAAAACCACTTGAGATTGTACATACTAGTCTAGTTGGACCGACAAGAGAAAAAGGATTGAAAGTTGAACAATACTTCATGCTACTAGTTGATGACTACACAATAATGACTGCAACTTTCTTTCTAAATAAGAAGTCAGATGCATTTGAAAACTTCAATACATATAAAGAGATGGTTGAAACTGAGATAGAGTTGAAAATCAAGTGTTTGAGATCAGACAATGGAGGATAATTTACATCAAAGGAATTTATGTTCTTTTGCAGTGAGCATGGAATAAAAAGACAGTTCTCCACAACTAGGACACCTCAATAAAATTGAGTTGTTGAAAGGAAGAACATGATAGTACAGGAAATCTCTAGAACCATTTGAATGGATTCCAAGTTGATAGATGTTTTTTGGGTACAATCATTACATACAAAAATTCACATTCAGAACAAAGGGATGATAAGAACTAACAACAATAAGACTCCATACGAGGTATGGAAAGGAATACCAAAAAGTGTGAAGCACTTCAAAGTTTTCAGAAGAAAATGCTACATCAAAAGAGAAGATGGTAGAATGAGATAGTTTGATTCATGAGTTTATAAATACATATTGGTTGGGTACTCAAGAAAAAGGAAAGCATGCACATGTTTCAATACGAGACTCAACTTAATAGTGGAAAGCATCAATGTGATGGTTGAAAGATAAAGGAAAGTAGCAAGGATTCAGTGGAACATGATCACAAAGAATACTTGAAAGAAGAAGAAGTAGATGAAGAATAAGATGAAGAAGAAGAACGACGAGAATAAGAGTAAGAACAACACAATATTCAAATAAATATGCAGGGGTTGAAACCAAAAGAAGAATTTGTTCACCAAAACAACAACATCTAGCACTGATATCTACTATCAAGCCAAGAAGTTTTGAAGAAGCCATCAAGGATGAATAATGGGTCAAGGCTATGGATGAAGAGTTATATCATATTGAAAAGAATGACACATTTGAATTGGTTCCAAGGCCAAAGAATAAGAATGCCATCGGAACAAAGTGGGTCTTTAGAAACAAGTTGAACAAGGACATACAAGTTACCATGAATAAAGAAATACTGGTATGAAAAGGATACTCTCAATATGAGGGTATAGATTTTGAAGAGACATTTTATTCAGCTACCATAATGGAAGTAATAAGACTGATTCTAGCCTATGCTTGTTCGAATAACATCAAAGTGTATGAGATGGAAGTAAAATCATCATTCCTGAACGAATATCGAAAGGAAAAAGTCTATATTGAGAATCTTGAAGGATTTTAGTTGACAGAGAAGGAAGGATACGTTTGAAAGTTGAAGAAAGCACTATACAGACTCAAGAAAGCACCCAGAGCATGGTATTATAGACTGGACATATATCTACAACAACAAGTCTTTAGAAAATGAAATGCAAACAACAATCTCTACATTAAGATTGATCAAGGCAAGAAATTAATCATTGAACTTTACGTAGATGTTATCATCTTCAGAAGTGATGATGACAAAATGAGTAATAAGTTTGAAAGAGACATGAAACATGAGTTTGAGATGTCATTGCTTGGAGATTTAAATTTCTTCTTAGGACTTAAAATATGCTAGAGCAGTAAAGGTATCTTCATCTCTCATGAAAAGTATATCAGAGAAATGTTGAAGAAGTTTGGAATGATAGATTGTAAACCAGTTGGTACTCCTATGAAAACAAGTTGCAAGTTAAGTAAGGATGATGATTCCAAGGATCTAGATCAGAGGCAACACAGATCAATGATTATCATATTACTCCATGTGACAACTTCCAGACTAGACGTGATTCAGGCAGTTGGACAAGTTGCAAGGTTTCAAGTCAAACCAAAGGCATCCCATGTTTTAGCAATGAAGAGGATATCTAGATATCTCAAAGGCACATAAGAGTTTGGATTATGGTATCCAAATGGAAAGGACCTATCTCTTGTTTCCTACACAGATGTAGATTGGGAAGGTTGCATTGATGGTAGAAGAAGTACAAGTGGAGAAATGTTTTACTTGGGTGAGTGCCTAGTATCATGGTTAAGCAAGAAACAATCATCGATATCTTTGTCCACAATAAATGCATAGCACATTGAAGGAACAACTTGTTGTACTCAAGTTGGCCTCCAGACAGTAGCAGGGCTAATCAACCCCAATCGAGTCATCATAC
>CBVK0103042046.1:0-10987 GCA_900067695.1 Picea abies | reverse complement strand
AAAAAAGTAAAATGTAATGGTGAAATAATGAAAGGTAAAAGCAAGTAAAATGTAATGGTGAAATAAT
The DNA here is from genome assembly GCA_900067695.1 of Picea abies. Taxonomy (NCBI): domain Eukaryota; kingdom Viridiplantae; phylum Streptophyta; class Pinopsida; order Pinales; family Pinaceae; genus Picea; species Picea abies. Next base: position 10,920 of record CBVK0103042046.1, on the reverse strand, counting down.
GAAAGGGAAGAAAAAATTTGGTTAACAAAACTAAAATGTAAATGTAAAACATAAATGGTATCTATGAAAGTAAAATGTAATGGTGAGAGAATGGGAGGAAAATAAAATTAGTCAATAAAAAGGAAACCAAGTGTGAGACAAAAGGAAGAATGACTTTTTTCACTGCCACACAATCATGTATGCAAGTAGGCATGAAGTCACAATTTGGAGTCTTTTGTTCAAATAATGCACCTCTAGTTGGATTTGTATGAAACTTTTACACGTCTCAGAAGGGTAGGGAAGATTTAAACTTATATGGTGTACTTGTTTGTTCTTATGATGTTCTTTTTATGTCGTAGATTGTGTTGCATACTTTCACATGTCTTATAAGGGTAGGGAATAAAAAATGATGTGGTACTTGTTTGAATTGAAGCATACATCATCTTGTATTGTTGATGAGGTTATTTCTACGTCATTTCAAAAGTATGATAAGGGTGGGGAAGAATGAACATTATATGGTACTTGTTTGAATTAGTCATGTATTGTTGATGAGGTTCTTCTTATGTCATAGATTTTGTTACATACTTTCACATGTGTTAGAGAGTTTGGGGAAGAAAGAAAATTATATGGTACTTGTTTGAATTGAAGCATACCTCATCCTGTACTGTTGATGAGGTTCTTTCTATGTCATATATTGTGTCGCATAGCTTTATGTTGATATTTTTATGAATTACTATTGTGTCTCTCTATTAAATCATCCTTCATTGAAATATTCCAAAAAGAGGGTTGGAATTTGAAAATAAATCCACATGTAAACTTATAGAAGTGTACATACCCTACTCTTTATAGATTTGAACTTGTTACCTTCAAGAAGGAAATTCTATTTCATAATGGTTAGACCCACTCATGGAGTACAACACACCTAAGTGAATAACTCATACATTTGAAATGTGACATACATCTTCATTAAGAAAAATGAAAATAACATACGTACAAAACAATCAGGAAAAGCATGGTTAAGTAATATTTGAGTAAAATATCATATAAGATTTTATAACACTTTATTTACAAGGAATGCTATTACACACAAAAAAAACAAATTATTTAACTAGATTATCATATAGGATTCTATCATAAAAAAGTAATATTTAACTAGAATATCATATAGGATTCCTTTTCTCTTAAGAATTGATATAATTTTATTTTTATATGTATAAATTTATGTGAATGACTATTAAATTTAGTGGATATTTAATTGATTATTTTTAGTTTTGTATAAACTAATATTTTTAGCTGATATATACATTACAATCTTTTCAATATTAAGATGTAGAATGCACCAACGAGGATAAAATGCATCTAGTTTATCTTAAAATTACAATTAAAAACAAAAAATAATCTATATTAACCAGAATTACAAACAACATGAATGTACATATTAGCAAGTCATGTAATAATTAGTTAGCAAAAATTATAATTACCACATAATGAAGGAGAAAATAATTAATTTATAACTTAAAATTTCAATTACTACATACTGAAAGATAGAATAATTAGGATGTAAAAGTGAAATATAATGATGAGAAAAATAATATTAAGAAAGCGACAATAAATAAATTCTAATCACACATAATTGAGAAGAAAATAATTAATTTATGAAAGTGAAATGAAAGAAGGTGAAATATAATGATGAGAAAAAGAAGAAGCAAAATGATATTAAGAAAGAGTGAGTAAAGAAATTATAATTACCACATAAGAAGGAGATAATAATTAGTTTATAAAATTGATATGCAAGAAAGTGAAATGTAATGATGAGAGAAAGGGAGGAACACAATCATGTTGAGAAAGGAAAAGTAGAGAATTTTAATTACAACACAATGAAGAGAAGAATAATTAGCTTACAAAAATGAAATGTAGTTAAAAAAGTGAAATGTAATGGTGAAATAATGAAAGGGAAGAAAAATTTTGGTTAATAAAACTGAAATTTAAAAGTGAAAACTAGAATGTAACTATGAAAGTAAATGTAATGGTGAGAGAAAGGGAGGAATAACAAATTAGTGAATAAAAATGAAACCAAGTGTGAGAAAAAAGGAAGACCAAATTTTTTCACTACTACACGATAAGGTATGTAAGTAGGCATGAAGCCACAATTTGGAATCTTTTGTTCAAATAATCCACCTCTAGTTGGATTTCAATCAAAATTTCACAGGTCTGAGAAGGGTAGGGAAACATCAAAATTATATGGTACTTGTTTGAATTGAAGTGTACCTCGTCATGTATTGCTGACGAGGTTCTTTCTACATTGTAAATTGTGTCACATACTTTCACAAGTCTGAGAAGGATAGGGAAGAAAGAAAATTATATGGTAGTTTTTTTAATTGAAGTGTTATGCATCCTGTATTGTTGATAAGGTTATTTCTATGTCATATATTGTGTCACATAGTTTATGTTGGGATTGTTATGAATGGGTAGTGTGCCTCTCTATTGAGTCATCCTTCATTGGAATATTCCTGAAAGAGGGTTGTAATTTGAAAATAAATCCATATGTAAATTTATATAAGTGTGCATACCCTACCCCCTATAGATTTGAACTTGTTACCTCCAAGGAGGAAATGCATGTTCATAATTGTTAGGGCTACTCATGGAGTGCAACATATCTAAGTGAATAACTCATGCATTTGAATGTGGCATACACCTTCATTTAGAAAAGTGAAAATGACATGCATGGGAAATCAAAAAATGGCATGCATGTGAAACAATCAGAAAAATCATGGTAAAGTAATCTTTGATTAGAATATCATATAGGATTTTATTACACCTTATTCACAAGGAATGCCATTACAAAAAAAACAATATTTACCTAGAATATCATATAGGATTCTATCACAGAAAAGTATATGCCCTTTGAAGCATTAAACAAGAGTGGGTGCAAGATAATGATGGTCTCATGTCACGTTAGTGGCAATGTGAACATGGAAAAACTAAAATATTTTAACTTGGAGGGATTATTCAAGGAACTTTTACAATGAATGTGAATATGGTGTAAAAATATGAAATGTAGGAAATTGAATTAGCTTTCCAAATTTATAATTTTTGTTTATAGAATTTGTGAATAACTATGTGACATTTAGTTTTTCTAACAATGGTAAGTTATTTTTAAGCAAAATATAATGTATTTCTCTGTTACTGTAGGTGTTGAGTACCTTAATGACATAATTTCTTTCAAAATTTTCATAATTGTAGAGAACCCATTGTTCTAGTGCAAGGTATTTTTTCAAAATTTGTAATATTAATTTTGTATATATATATATTTAAATTATGAAAGTCAATATATCCTTGAGATTACAACACCTTGAATTAGTGTAGACTACAAGGGTCTTAACATGGTCAAACAAATTTTTATGTATTTTTATATTGTAGATCTATTGATATGAAATATTGTCTTACGATCTTTAAGACAACATCATGAGGATAAATCCCCATGTGTTTTTAAATAGGTGGTACTCTTCTATTTTAAACAACATGAAATAACAAAACAATGCCTAGGAAAGGACCAGGCTTATTCTTGAAATATTTATTCACATGAAAAGAGTACATGAGAAAGGACTAGGTATCTTACAAAAAGAAAATATTTAGACTATAATGCAAGATTGTAAACCAAAATAGTATATAGTATCACAAGATCAAATTTCCATCACAACATTCATCAAAGTAAGACACAATATTCAAAAAAGGGAAGGAAAATGAGGACCTCATATGGTAGAGAACTTTAACTGATCACTCCATTAAATGCAAAAAAAAGTTTGATAGACACACATTTGAAATATCATCCTTAGAACTTAAATTTTGAGAAATCAGTAATGTTAAATGTCCTGAATAGTTCTCTGGGAACCTCAACAAACAATATATGTCTTTATAAAAATAAACAATATTGTTTGAGATTTCAATAAAAGTAAATTTCATTTTTCCTTCAAATAGGACCGGGATGGGGCTTTCGTATATCATAAAATGAAGAGATACCTAGAAGGAAAAAAAGAAAGCAGTCAGGGGTCAGTCTTTGGTTTTATAAATTCTAGGAATGGAAAAGGAAAAATGACTATTGACTAAGGAAGAAAAAGTGGTGAAAGTAAGAACATAGTGACTATTCGACTTATTGTGATGGAAATTCCGAACCTTATTGGCTTGTTGTGGCGTCTTTTGTAGTTTGATTCTATGTTGGAGGTGGCATAATTGAATAAACAACTTCTTATTGATTTTTCTCGGTTATCTTAACTAAGGAATTTGTTAACCATTGTTCAATGTACTCCCTCAATGGAGCAACCACTATTTCATGTTTGGTCTTAGTTTCAAAATAAATTATTTTCTAGTTCTTTTAAATCAAGGATTAACTGATGGAGTGTGTCTTCAATGTCATCATTCTTATTTACATATTGGACTAGCCAACTTTCTATCTCTTCTTTAGAGAACTCAATTGAATAAATAAATTCATTGGCCCAGACAACTTTTAATGCTTCCAATTGTTATAGTAGTTTCTCCCTTGATAAAAGTATTGTATCCATTATTAAATGTGGTCCATCTAAATTCTTGTTCAAATCAACAAGTTTGAATAATCCATCACCACTTTTAATGTTAATAATATCACACTCAGAAAACAACTATTTTAGACATTTGATTCTCTTTAAACAACAATAATTGATCTATTTCATATGAACACTATAAGGAATGTTTCTATCTCTTCTATGTATCTCTCTCTAATCCAGGTGGATATTGGTGGCCACCCACCTATTCCAACTGGCTCCTCTTGACAGTTTTAGTTCAACACGTTCTCCTGTACTTCTTTGTAATTGTGGGTTCTACACTTCTGGGGTTTTCTGAATGCCTACACATCTTCCAGGGGGAGATTGGTGGCCGCCCACCTAATCCAACTAGCCTATTTTGGAAGTTTTCATGTAAGTACATATTTTTGTACTTCTAGGGCCATTTTGGGGCCATAAACAATATTTTTTTGTCTTGCCACAATCAAACTATAAACAAAGTTAGAGTTTGATGACATAATGTGTAGTTCTTGAAAATACCTTTCCAATGAGCTATCACACACCTAAAATGGAGGTTGTATGCAAAATTTACGACCCCGGGAAGTTGAGGTACCAACTTACCCATCGGGGCCCACATAACTTTTGGTGTTTCATCTACTAGGGTTAGGTTTTTGAATGTCTAGGTTTTTGGTATTCATGAGTAATGTTAAAAAGGCCTTTGGAGCCTCATTGCGATGATTTTTCTCAGACGGATGCACATAGCAGCCACATCTCTTCTCAGAGATAGCTACTACCATTCGAGCAATTTGTTTTCAATTCTGTAGTTTTACAGTTTCAACCTATTTTATTTATTCAATAGAAGTTATTGTTCACTAGATATCTTTTGTTGTTCTATGTATCCCTGTGTTATTGTATTTAGTCTATTATTCCTTTCATTCTGCTCATAAATATGGATCAGTGGTATCAGAGCGGTCTTCTCTTCATTTATTTTTCTAATATGGATCAGTGGTATCAGAGCGGTCTTCTCTTCATTTATTTTTCTTTTGCATGTCCCCAAGAAGATCTGGGTAGAAGAAGTTGGGACTCGAACCAGTCGAACCTTTGCAAGATCGGCCATGCTGAGCCCGAAAACAACCGATGGGGGATGAGAATAAAGATAATGGAGCAGGAGATCCTTTTAAAATGTTGCTTGAGGAAGCCCTTGCGTGACAAAGGAACGAAATGATGGACAACTTTGAACAAATCCTTTGATGGTTGCCTGCATGAGATGCATCTTCATCAAGCGGCTATGCAACCCCCTTCAAGGTACAAGTAAATGTTTGTATTCCATTATTTGAAGGAATGATAGATGCGAATGTTGTAGATAAATGGTTGAATCTTCTCGAAGGGTAATTTTCGGTCCACAATTTTTTCGAAAGGGAAAAGATTACTTTTTCACTCATCAAGGTCCTCCCCCATGTTAAGGACTGCTGGGATACTTACTCTGAGAAAAGGGCCATAGAGGAATCTGCAATATTTGTGGTTTCCCCTAGATGGGTTTCCTTCAGGGATTCCATTAAAGAATAGTACTACCATGTTGGAAGCTACAAGGACCAATACACAAGATGGACTGCGTTGTCTCAGGAAAGGGACCAGAAAATACTAGATTTCACCAATATTTTCCATACCCTGCGCACCAAATTGGGTATCAAAGATTTTGAACGACATCAGGTGCTTAAATATTGCAGTTGTCTGCATAGATACATTCAAACAGAAATGGATTTTCTGGAAATCGCATCATTAGGTGCGTCTTATAGATATGTTGTCAAGATCGAGCATAAATTTAAGAAGAAGAGGCAAGAGTTTGGATCTACAAACTCCTCACAGCCGAAGCAGGGAAAAAGCAGCCCCAACCCACAAAACAAGGGATAGAACAAAGACGGTTTCTCTCAGGACAACCAATCCAAGACACAACCCAAGAAGGGTAATGATAAGTCGAAGAAGAACATGGGAAAATGGTGTGAATACCATAAAATCCCTTGGTGCAACACCGAAGAATGTTTCTCCAAGTAGTCATTGTTGGTAGAGCTAAAAGCTTTCGAGTCAGAGGTATATTCTGACTCTGAATCAAATCCAAAAAGTGGGAAGTGGGTCATCGATGTCGAACCCAATGCCACTATCACTACCACCAAATTCCAACAAGGTGAACCAGAAGAACCATAGGAAGGGGAACGCCTCTTTCACTCACAGATGTTCTCCCTTGATAAAAGTATTGTATCCATTATTAAATGTGGTCCATCTAACTTCTTGTTCAAATCAACAAGTTTGAAGAATTTGTCACCACTTTTAATGTTAATGGTATCACACTCAGACAAAAACTCTCTTAGATATTTGATTCTCTTTAACCAACAAGAATTTATTTGTTTCATATGAACCTTAGAGGGAAGGTTTTGATCTCTTCTGTGTATCTCTCTCAAACTTGAAACCTTCACTACAAATGTTCCCACTATTGACCTTATAGAATCCTTTGACATTGTTTTCTAAATATGTTTGTAGATACTCTTTAAAGTGAAAAGTCCTTATTGAGAAAATAGTTAACCTTTGTGCTAATTCAAAAATTTCAAGGATTAAGGATACTCTTTTCTTAATATTGTCTCCAATGTACTTACTTATACCCAGTAGTAATCTAGACAAACCCTTTAATATGGAACTGTTCTCTGGGACATCTTCAAGACTAAAAATTAGTTGTATTGCAGTAATAGGATAAAAAAATAAAGGTTTTGGAATCATATATTTTTCTAATTCCTTTATTCTATCTTTTAAAACAAAATGTTTTTTTTTTCCTATGTAAAAATTGGACTCCTTCAAGGCTTCTCTAGTTGCATCATGAAATTGGATGATTTTTTAGGGTGGAACCCCATGAAAATTGATTTCTGATTTCCACTTCTCTGAAACCTTTTTATTTTTCAAGTTTACTTGTTTAATTAATTTTTTTTGGAAGTTTTGTGTTAGGTCGTGTGGTGTAATGTAATTGACTCCTCTTCAAATATTTATCCCTCTTGAGAGTCTAGTTCTTCAACAATCACCCTAGTTTCATTCAATCTTTGGTTTTCCCAACTAGGATCCTTTATCACATCATCAATTTCCATGGCTTTGTGAATTCCTTATTCTTGTCCCTCTTTTTGCATTTCTCTTTTTATTTTTGTGGAAGTATGAAAAATATGAGGTTTTTCAATTTTTTTCATAGTAGGGTCCTTGTTTCCATTGTCATCCGAGTTTCTAGTGGATGAATTTCATTTTTCATGACCACTACTTTGAGGTTTGGTCTTTGTTGAACTACTTTTCTGGGATACATTAGGTGAATTGGGGTTTTTATTTATTGTCCCTCTGCCTCTTTTCTTGTAGCACCCATTAGTGCTAGAAAATTATTCAATATCATTTAGGGTATCTTTAGCAGATGCTTTAGGGAGATTCTGGTTATCCCCCCTTCCTTCAAAATTTATCAATTTTATTGAAATATGAAGCATACCCAACTAAAGAGATATGTGCAAAAAACAAATATTTTGAATCAAAACCCTTGATGGTTTGGAATTCCTTCAAATTGAGTTGGACAAACTGAACTAAATACTCATCTTAATGAGTTATATGCTTGAAAAATATCTCTCCAACTCTCCATCGTAGTGAGAAAAATTGTTTTTTTTCTTTTTCTCATTGAAAAAGTGTGCCCAATACTTATATTGTATACATATTGAACAATGACAAAAAGTATATCATAAAAATAAAAAGGTAATAATAAGGGTTTCCCATGGAATCCATACAATCTCAAAAAACTAAATTGCACCAATTCTTCAAAAACTTCTTTCTTAGATAGAAAGGATGCAACTTCCAGTGATATCTTTGACGTGGTAGGACCATGAATCATTTTATTAAAAGAAGACGGAAATCTATTTTGGACTTGGTAAAAATTATATGGGGCCTTATGCATCCATAACACTAGGTACCAAGAAGATGTTGGTTCTTTATTGAAGTCAACATTTCTCTCTCTAGGAAAATCCTCACATATGTGATAGTGAAATATAAAAAAATTCAAATACGAAGTCAAGTATAATTTCTTAGTTTTTCTTAGGCCCCCCATCTATAAAGAAATATCATTTGAGAGGATGCAAGCCTATTCAATCATGGTATTTTCATGAATATCATGATGGATAATATAGATAATGTATTTTGGCACCAAGGATGTGGATTCTAGTCCAATTATTCTAGCAAAAATCTAGGAAAATTATTTATATAGGTACTTTAGAAAACATACCTTGACATGAGTAAAATTGTTGTCAATTCTCGGGCTTGTGAGATAACCTTCAAGAAGCTATGTTCATCCTTTGTGTTATTTAAGAAAATCATCCTTCTCGGAGTTCTTAAATAACATAGTGGGGTCAGGAAGTCAAATCATCCTCCTAAACACTAAAGAGGAAAAATAAATCGACGAATTTCCTTGTATTTGGATGATTCTTCACTTTGTATCAAACTTATTATCACATCAGAGGAACAACTCTTTAAAATAAAATACCTTTGGTATGAAACCGACCAATTACTTGATGTCTAAACTTTGTTCAATTCCTTCTCTACAATTGGGAGAGACAAGTAACACTTATATTCTTGTGACTACTGAAATTGTTGGTCTTCACGTGCAAGGGTGTTGACAATGTCACCACAATACATGCATTTCCTTTTAGTTGACATGTCTTTACACAAATTTCCCTTTTTTATGAATAGGTGGCTCTCGTGTCAATATATTATTTTACATCAGGGCATTTAATTCTTTATTTATTTTTGCCACATATTTCTTTGATTATCAATTGTTGTATCTCTTATTTCAAAGTTTCCAATTTCCAAGATCTGATTTTGAATTTATTGCAAATCTTTTATGAATTTCATGCCACTTAATAATGGTAGTATATTCATGCAAGTGGCGGTTGATGTGGTGGTGGGAATTAAATGTCATCGTGAATGGTGATATGGTATTAGGAAATATGAAAATGGGTTAAGTATGGAGGTGCGAAGTGAGAAATGGAAAGTGTATTATGATGAATGTGGGATTGCAGGATGTGGTATTGTGAGGTATGTTGAAGGAAATTAGAGATAAGAGGGACTTCTGCATCCACATTGATGAAATAAACTAAGTATAACAGGGTCGATTTTTCAGGATGTGGAAATGGGTAAGTCCTTCTATAGAACACATAAATATGGGATATGAGAGTTTAGGTCTAGGGAAAATGTGAATGAAATCAAAGGGGTGCCCCACATCTGTATTCAGGAAATCGATTAAGTATGAAAAATGTAAAAGGTACATTATACATGATGCGAAAATAGTAGAGGTCTTTTTGAATGTTGCTAGTTGTGGGACTTGAGTATTTATTAGATGAGAAGTGGCATGGTACCCTGCAATGGGACATTCACAACAAACAAAGATTGCTAGGTTTCAATATCATCAGGGAAGAAAATTAAGTAAGTATAATATTGTGGGTTTGCGGACCTACAGACTTGATGGTATCTTGCTCCACAACCCACATTTCAAAGTGAAAAAAGGTTAAGCATAGAATATTCAAGAAACATGAGAAGAAAATAAAAGGCTAAGGATGGATATTTATACACTAACATTGATAACAAAAATGACGGCTTTACGTCCTGAATATGGATCCTGATCTGGATCCAAAACTTCGACAAACAATCACCAACACTGTGGATTATTCTATAAATTCTGAAAACAAAAAATAGATCAACAATATCACAGTCTCTTCTAGTGTGGTATATAAATTATTTTAAAAATGGTTAAGATAGTAAAAACTTATAACAAAAATAAAATAAGTATGTATTTTAGGATTTTATTATATGTCAGGAAAAAAATAGATTATAAATAGTAAACAATATTAATTTTAAAAAAATATTTGGAATATGCATAGTCGACTATATCTATGTATGCAGTTTCATTGATAATGGATTTTTGTATCTATATAAAAATAATTCTCAAAATAGAGATATTGAGAGGTATTCATAAAAATAGAGGTTTAAATGTATTTGTAGACCAAGCCACTAGGATTTTCGTTCCAAACCTAAATTCGAGGAAACCAACTTAGCAAACATGCATGCTGGAGTTGTCATTCTTGCCCCCAAAAAATTCGAAATGGAAGGAATGTGCACACACTCCTAAGAACACACACACATTCTCTCTCTCTCTCTCTAGACCCATTTATCTCTCTCACTCTCACTATATTATTCTCTTCTACTCTCCCTTTGCATACCTTTTCTCCCTCTCTTCCCCTATACCCCTCTTTCCCTCCCTCCCTTTCTCTCCATCTCCCCTCCCCCACGCTTTCCCTATCTGTTCACCTTCCTTTATCCCCCCCTCCTTCCCTCAATACCTCCCTCC
>CBVK0103041954.1:0-10236 GCA_900067695.1 Picea abies | reverse complement strand
CATTGTGGATTGATCATGTCATATATTGTAATAGGACCAAATCCCCTTTTGCGGATTGGTCAAAAGACAATCGTAATAGGCAAAATAAGAAGTCGGCCCCAACAGTTAATTAAGAGACCCGGAAATATAATAAAGGTGGGTTTACCCACCCAGATTGAGAAGTCGGCTCTACCAGTGAAGAGACACTTCACACGTTCCAGAACTTGTATAAATAAAGGAGGCTAGTGCCTCATTTGAAAACAACTCACTTTCTTCGTTTGAGAGACAAGTTATGATCTGTTACTGGCAAAGGAGAGAGAGAGTGGCGCATATCTTGGAGAGGACTTTTTGTTTTATCATAGAGATCTCTTGGCATTGTATTGGCTATCTATATTAAGGAAGTTTTGCTGGGTTTTCTTCCCCTAGAGGATTTCCCAGGATAAATGTTGTGTCTCTTGTGAATGTGTATTTCTTAGTGATCTTGTTCTTATGTTGTTATTATCTATTGAAATGCAAAGAACTATAATAATGACATAAACATTAACACAACAGCCTTTTCAATGGTTTCTTTTTTTCTAGCACTCCGAGTTTTCATCAGCGACTACTCAATACCTAGACCACGTGACCAAGCAAAATCTTTCCCATTCACCTCCCCTTCATTACTTTTCCCACTAGTATCCCCAAGGGAATTCTCCGGGATCGTTTCAAGTTTTCCAAGAAAGACTGGTAGTTTGACAGTGGACTCATTTCCACATATAAAAGGGATAAGTGAATCAAGTACTTCCATCAAATTTGTTTCTTCATCTTTCGATTCACGAAATCCAGGAAGAAAAAATGGTGGAACCGAATCAGGTTGACTAGTTCCTGGGGATAAAGTTGACAAATCAGGAGAAGGGAATTCTAAGGTAGGGGAACTGTTAGTGGATAAAACAACAGATACTTCTTGTCGATTGACATGGGCCACAAGTTCCATGACCTTAAAAGCAGTCTGGGAACTAGTAGGAGAGTCAGAGTCTTCAGTTACGTCAACAGTGTTGCCTAAGTGTCCATCAACAGATAAGGTGGTGAGACAACATGAGCTATAACTTGTTTAATCCAGACACATGATAATACCAAATATCTTTCCCCCGAAGTTAGAGTATGATAGAAAGATGGGAAATAAGATTGAAGCTTACCTAAAACTGTTGTGGAAGGCTCCCGAAAGCTCGAACCTCTGCGAGCAAGACCTTCAAAACCCATCTCCATCAATGTATCAGGTTGTGTGTAGTACCCTCTATTGGGTTCCATAAACTCTTCATGTAAAAACTTCCCTTGGCACTCACATCAAAGGTGAGTAGTGCTTCTGCAGAAACTATAGCGGAAAGGAATCCTTAGGTAATCAAGCTTCTGCAATATAATATTTCCTCGCCGCTCTATTTCTAAAGTAGCAGGAAGTCCTTGTTGGATATCAATTTCTACCATCACCTTTCCAACCTTTCTCGCAGAACCCGAAAGAGTTCTTTCGTCTGTCATGGTAAACTTACCAATAGAATTACCGATAGCGTTTAAGGCTCCAACATTCCATAAAAACCAAGGTAACCCTAGAAGTAAGACCCAAATGTGTCTAAAAGGGAAAAATTCAATGTCCGGGTTGAATGCTAATCTCCATCTCTTTATCATTAGGATATTCATTCCATCCACCCAGAAGGAGTTCAACAATAATTTTGTGTCTTATGGGCTTCTACAAAGAAATCCTATCCAACCTTTAGATAAACTGTACATGTCTGGGATGTAACCAATGACTGGAACCCAAATCTGCTCTAACCATGCAGTAAGTTTCTCAACACTTAAACTCTGATAAGAAAATTTGCCTACAAGTCTACATAAGGTGAGCCTACAGGTATCTTCTAAACCTATGTCGGCTCCGAGAACCATCCTCTTAACCTCTTTCGTGGATTTCCACTGTTTCCTATACGCTATAGCACCAGCAGCAACTGGCGTGGGGTTCGCCTGTTTCTGTGCTAAGCCAACACTCCCATTAACAAGATTAGAAAACCTTTGGACTAGCGGGATGTCCCCTAGATCTTCAGCAGAGTGTGCTGGTAAAAAGGTATCAAAGGATGGGGTGTGTGCAAAGTATGAAGAACAGGGAGCTTATGAAACCAAAGGAATACCAGGGGCTCCGGAAGAATAATGCGGGGGGTTCGAGGTAGGTTTTGGAGTAATAAGTTTGGTATTAACTGCATCTAACTGCCACAACTCATCTGTAGACTCACTCAGCATAGCCTGTACCTCCGCATTAATAGAGTCAAGCCTTGATGAGGCCATCTAGAAAGCACTAAGTAAAGCCCCTAGGGAAAAACGATAAGATTATTGTATGAAATGACCCCACCTTCCCGATAAAAAATAATATGATGTGCTCAGAAGAAACAACGGATTTAAGTCGCTAGAAACAAACTTAAGGTAAAGTTTCAAGGTGCTAATAAATACCAAAGTCCGATTCAGTGTCCAAAATGGGAAAAACTAAATACGAAGACTAACAACCTCTAAGCATCACTAAAAGGACCGGAACAGATGGCCGACACATATCTATACTGTAAGAGACTATGGGAAGAAGTAACCCTGAGTGTTCTTCATTCATGGCGGCCCTGGATTGTCTCCTGCCTTCTGAAAATTCGAAATACATCTCTCCAAACGGTCATCCATGGCTCCGCCAAACTTTTTCCTCTCCTATTTTCCTCTCAAGTCAATTATCCTCCTTCATTTTGTGTCCTACATAGACTCCTTAATGATTGTGCCGATATAATATGAAAGTCTGTGCAATTAATATTTTTTAATAAACTGTGTCGACATGATAGGAAAGTCCGTGCAATTAATATTTTTTAATAAACCATGGGACCTTTATTAACTCTGGTTTTCATTCTTTTATAATTATTTAGATGTTACTCTCAGGATTTTCATTTTGAATTCGATTGCCTATACACCAACAAAGGTTAATGCCAATATTGGTTTAGCGTTTGGCAATAATACAATATTGTTTACATGGAGAAAGAAGTATGGTACTATGGTTCAAAGTGGTAGTGGATGGTCTGTATAAGTTAGAACATAACCATTCCAAATTGTTCTCAGTAAATCCATTTGAAATATTTTTTTGTTAATATTTATTTTTTGTCTTTACAAATCCCTTGTTCACTTTTCTTGTCAAAGTAACATGTGTAAAAAGTTTCATTCTCTTAATAATTATTTTATTAATAAACTAGCATGGTTTTGGGAATTTTTTATTTTGCAACAAGAACTGCATTAGTTTGGAAATTATTGGGACTTTTTTTATTTTGCAACAAGAACTGCATTAGTTTGGAAATTATTGGATCTAGTTCCAAAAATCAATATTGGAGTTCTAAATCCTTGCGAAACATTTTAAATTTTCCTAACAGTCTCCAGTTTCAAAAGTTCATTCACAAGCGTCCAAAGGCCTTTCTGATTAGGTGATTGAGTCATTGAGGTCGACTTTAGGTTGAATATGGAAATAGTATGGGTCTCCCACCTCTCATTACATGGCCTATATTTTTTCAACCTTTTGAAAATGTTATTATATTAATTATGTTGGATGTATTAATCAAATTTAGTAAGGTCTAAATAACATGTAGTTGAGGTTAAGAATACCTTTAAAATTTTAGCATGCCCCGATATTAGTGTTACATTTTTAAAAGTGGCATTGTATGCTAGAAACAACAAATAAAGGATGAGAGGAGATCCTTTTAACACATTATCTTATAAAAAAATCTACAACCCCTTAACAAAGGTAGATCCTATATTATTGACAAATTATATGTTGGCATTGATGAAAATCAATAAGCCTAAAAAGGAATTGGAAAACTTATGCATTGATAAACTATACGACTTTCTTGGAGATGTTATAAATTCCTTTGTCACAACATAATTTCATGCACTTGAATATGTTTCAATTCCAACATCTATTGAGGAAATTTAAGGTACCAAGTTGAATGATGTCACAACTATTGTTGTTAGTGGACATCCCTTAGAATTGAGAAGTTTTCAAGGGTGATTTTAAGAATGAAAATTTATTCTAAAATGTAGAAACCTTGGCGAATCTTACTAATCCTTCATATGCCAACTATAAATGCTTGGCGATATTTTTGTAAAAGTATTCAAATTTCTAAGGATTTTATATAGTTTGTATAAAATTTTGGTGATTTTAAGGTAAATTGATTTTATCATATAGAATTTGGGCGAATCATTTTTAGAATAGTGAATCGTTTTTTGGGGGAAACCATGGAAAATTAGCCCATGAGCGAAATTTAGCCCCTAAAATCATCCCTAGAAGTTTTTCTCCAAAAACTAAGAGACTGTCGAGTGTTGCAGTTTGTGTATTTAATGATCTTGAGGAGAAAGAGATAAGTGGTGATGTTGATGATGATTGTAACCATAAACATAAAAGAAGAGTCACATGCTCTCGATATGTTGATCTAGATGGTGAAGAGAATGATGAGATGAGACCTATCAAGAAGTCGAGTGGAATTTCAGTTAATGAAAAATCATTACAGGAACATGAGGCACAATTTTTAGATCATTGTGGGTAATATACCCCCATTACAAATAGAGAGAAGGATACATAAAGTTTGACATGTGGCATCATCGATCTTCACCATTTCCCAAATTGAATTTGAATGGACATCAAAAAGATGAAAAGGGAAATGAAAGATATTGTGTTGAACCTACTCCATTTGACAAGTGTTGCACATTTAATCTTCTCTAAACAGCAAATGGATGTTTCCTCAACTTAACGTTATATTAGGATAATAACATTGGAGTATATTATGTCTAAATAAGATGTACACCACTACTGTCACGACTTTTTTATTAGTTTATTACATCTTGTACATTTTCAATAGAGAAACTCACATATGAGGATTTTTTTTGCAAAATTATTCTTCTTTAAACCAAAAAGAAATGTAACTCAATGTTATAATTGGATAATAACATTGAAATGTATTCTATCTAAATAATTGTTAGAAGATGTGTGACACTATTATCACAACTTTTTCACACCTTTTTATTTGGTTGATCACATAGTGTACATTTTCAAAAGAGAAACTCATACCAAGTAGCAATTAAAAGATGTACAACACTACTATCGCAAATTTACTATTTGATTGACCACATAATATGGGATTTCAATAAAGAAAGTCATACCGAGGAAAAGTACAACACATGAGATATTATTATGGCTATGATCTTTTAGCCATACCACACTCCACTCTCCACCCAAAACTTATTCCATATTGTTTCTCACCCATATAATATTTTATCAACTTGGGAGTAACATATCATAAATGAGTGCAAATCGTTGAGGCAATGAGACTCTCATGCACTTTGGACTATGGATCTCATCTGAACCAGTGGTTTCCATCCTCTAATTGAATTGTACCAATGACCAATGAAAATGTAGATACATAAAAATAATCCTTCATTTCCTTATATTTGAATAGTCCTTAGGATATTAGAAACATCAATTGAGGTTGATTTAGTGATGGATGGGTACTTCATCACTTGTGATATCACATCCTCCCATCATATGTCCACTCATCTTTAAACAACATAACTAGCTTAATACACTTCGGAGAAATGCTAACAAGTTTCATTGAAAGATGAAAATACTCAATCATATAGAAATCAAAAGCATTGAAAAAATAACCATGAAATATTGTATAGTCATGATCATACACTACTAATTCTTCCACCAAATAATTGCCCAAAATAGGTCACCCTGATGAAGTTCGAAGGGTATTAAATTAAATGAAAATTTTGATAAGTATTAAAATACATTGTTTCTTAATTTAGATGTTAGTATAATTATTTGAATCATCCATCTCAGAATCTTCCATCTACTATCGTAACAAATGAAAATTCATAAACAAAAATTATCGTTTTTATCGTACAACAATTGGACCTTCAAAAGAGCTATTTGTTAGAATCTGTAATTCTTACTTGTCTTAATCATGTGTGAGGATATTGTGTTTGCAACATAGAGATAAATATCTATGAGAGTGGTTTGATCCTATAGTTAAGGATGGTGTTAGATAGTTGGATGTGAGAGAGATTCTCTCCAATTAAGTGTCATAGAATAGTGTGAGGTTGAGATATTTGCTCAATTGATAGATTGAGTGATCAAGTTAGTTTTTCTATGTTAAGATAAAGATTGTTGTATTTATATGTATCATTAACTTAATTCAATACTCTGTGCTTTACCTATTATATTTGGTGAGTAATATTATATTGGTTTATATTACTTTTCTCTCTGTTTTAATATGGTATCAAAGCATCAGGATTGGGCCTAACTCCCTCACGGGAGTGCCTAAGAAATGTGGAGAGTAGAGTAGTTTATTGTGTGTTACTATGTAGTATGAATTCGTGTGTCCTCTGTTTGGTAAAGGAAACCATTCTGGTGCTTGTACTCTAAAGAGAAGGAGACCTCACCAGCCCGTCAAAGTGAGAAGAAGAGTGAACAAGGTTTTTTTGCAGTCTCGTATTTAATGCACATAGTTTTCTGCAAGAAGAGTATTAAGAGAGACTTTATCCATCCAACAACAGATGCACCACATCAAGTGTAGAGCAGATCCTCTTGAACCTAAGGCTAATTTATTTGATGAATACGACATGATTGGTTGACAGAATTTCCATTTCTCGGGGTTGGCGATAATAGAGAGATTTGACTCAATTTCTCTCATGCCTAATCAACACATATTTAAGAAAAGCATCGTATGATACAAATATTAAAGCATGTTGCATATACTTTTTAATTATAGTTAAGATATGGAGATGTGAACATGTACGACTATGAGGCCAAGCAAAAGTTGCTCAAAAGAGTGTGTGAATGACTATTTTTTCTTGAAGTGTTATGTTAATGTTTCAAAGATGCATTTTTGTGTAATCAAAATAGTATTTGATTACTATGTTTGGGATGTCGAAGATCAATGGACTCTCCATGAAAATCACCAGGTTTTTTGAAAGAACAAGGTTTTGATCGTATATTAATTTATGTAACAAAGGTGAATTTGAGTACCACTATGTTGGGGTTCAAGATATCAATGGATGGTAATTCAAAACTGACAGTATTTCTCACACATGAGCAATGGTACAGATCAACTGGTGTTGTTGTTGTCAAGACCATCGTTGTTGTTGCTGCAAAAATTCAAAATAAGGCGCGTCAATTAAAACATGAGAAATTCATAGAGGTGCAGGCAAGGTATATATGATGGATTTGCGTCTTGGTTGTAATTTAGTCTTGTCAAAATCAATTTATGAAATTGTATTGATATAAGTCGGGTTCACAGAATTGGAAATTTATTGTTGTGACATTTAGTATGGTCAACTATTGTCACCGGTTTGAATCTATGTTGGAACTCACCATTCCAATGTTAGACAAATTTTATTAAAAAGTGTTTGCCGGAATCATTGAGTACCAAACAAAATATTGTGAAGATTAGGAGATGAGATGTAAATGGGTTTACATTTTCGACATATGTAATGGGATTTGGGAATATGATTGTTACAAAGGAAGATGGTAACCTTTGTGTTGATGTAAATAATTTCCAATGCTTGTTGTAGCTGAATTAATGATGCATTTTCGATGCAAGGGGTGCATGATCGCTTGCACCTGACATCTCATAGTTTTGGTCCAAGTTGTATTGCCTCATCATAGGCATGTTAGTTCCCCAAGTTTGGTGTAAGCCCTGCTATTTAGGAATACATTTTGTGGTTTGGATTCATACATAGTTATCCTCTTATGCATAGAGAGGATGTGTATCTAGTTGTGGCATAGACCATTGTGAGAGGTACGAGAGTGATAGGTGTACCCGTAGCCTAAACTTGATGTGGAGTCAGAGAAATTGAGCCTTTGATTCACATGGGAAAGTCAGATGGAAGAATGTCATAATGTGATGGATGAAGTTATTATTAAGGAAGAGCCTAATATGTTGATGAATCATGTAGGTGAAAAGGATTCCTAGAGAATTGGCGAGTACAGAAGAAGGTACCCATGTATCTCGGTAGATGGATTTCTTTTTAAATGGACATCAATGATAATTTGTTTTTAGTAACCAGTTTATGCAGGTACAAGAGAAAGAAGCCCATATTGAAGAAATCCTAATGGACAAGAAGCAGATGGCAATGTTGAGCAGTAATGAAGATAGCATCAGTGGAAATCTTGTGACAAAAACTGAAGTGAAGTAATGATAGAAATTAAGACAAGTACTCATTAAGGGATAGTGTTAGAATATGTAATTCTTCCTTGTCTTAATCATGTGTGAGGATATTATGTTTGCAAATTAGAGAGCAATCTCTATGAGAATGGTTTGATCCTATAGTTAAGGTTGTTGTTAGATAAGGATGTGAGAGAGATTCTCTCCAACTAAGTGTCATAGAATAGTGTGAGGTTGAGATATTTGCTCAACTCATAGATTGAGTGATCAAGTTAGTTTGTCTATGTTAAGATAAAGCTTGTTGTATTTATATGTATCATTAAGTTAATTCAATACATTGTGCTTTACCTATTATATTTGGTGAGTAATATTATATTTGGTGTATATTACTCTACTCTCCATTTTATACTATTACAGTATGTACAACAAAACCAAACTCAAATTTTCAAAAATACTTGTGAGATATGAAAAACAAAACCTGAAAGATATGAACAACATAACCTGAAAGATACAACAAAACCAAACTCGACCATCCTAAAATACTTATGAGATATGAACATCAAAACCCGAAATATTGGCAAACCGAGTACCCTCTCCATGCACCAATTCGACTTCCAAAACAAATACCAAGATATCAAAATAGTTCATTTTCCAAAAACATCTACCGTAACATAGAGTTCAGACCATTAAAAAAAAAATCAGTTCATTAAAAATGATTTATGGAGCAAAGAGTGTATACCCATGAAAAGAACTTTGATTTTCACATGGGAAGAGACAATGCCTGAGTGATTCCATTACATTGTTTAATTTCACTATCATTTCAGCCAATTTTCACTTGATATTGGTTTTCTAACACAATATGGTGATGTCCATAGGTTGGGGGATGACAGTGGTTGATTTTCACTTCATTTCTACAGGTTATGTAACATACGTTGGAGGAGCCAGGGGATAGGAGGACGACAACAGGATCATTGGAAGACCAGCAATGACATTTTAGAAAACACAAACCACTTAATTCCTGGCTCGAATGTTGATCCATACATTTTCAAATAGAACCCATACAGGATTGTGAAAAATAAATAAACAAGACTCGGGAATAATTTTTCTAAACTCTGATTAGACCACATCCAAAACGACACTAATTGTGGTAAACTCTCATCCTGGATTTAGATCTCATCCACTCAAGATGAATTGAAATCTCCCCTGATTTGATGGAACCAAAAGAGTTCATCTTTTTGTCCATTTAATCCTAACA
The DNA here is from genome assembly GCA_900067695.1 of Picea abies. Lineage (NCBI taxonomy): Eukaryota > Viridiplantae > Streptophyta > Pinopsida > Pinales > Pinaceae > Picea > Picea abies. The sequence continues at coordinate 801 of CBVK0103041954.1, read as the reverse complement.
AGACTTCAAAATAGCATACATGTTCACTAGTACATATGACCAAATTTGCAACGGTTTTTCGTTGATATTGCCACACTTATCCGTTGCAATTTCCATGAAAGTCGAGATTTTTTTCGTCAGAATAATTTCGTCGCTATATCCATGATCCAGGTATGCATGGAAACATCGACGAAATAAGCGCTCCACGTGTCACCACCTTCAAGATCGGTTAACTCTATGAATCGTCGCAATTAAGACGAAATTATGTTGCAATAACAACGAAGAAGTGTGGCAATTACGACGAAAATTCATCGCAATTGCGACGAAAAATTATGCCAAGCCAATAACTTACGACGCAGATGCTGAATGTGCGATGCAAAACCGTCACAACTTGCGATGAAAATCTGTGGCAATATCGACGAAAATATATCTCAAGACCAAACTTACAATGCAGATGTTGTATGTGCGACGAAAATTCATGGCAAATTGGACGAACTTTCATCGCTATTGTGATGGTTGTGGTAAAATACAAAATTTGTTTCCAATGAACTATCGTCGATATTGCAATGATGGCTTTAAGTTTTAGAAAAAAAAATTACATGAGATATGGTATTACCATATTACATTGTAATATTACAATGTAATATGGGATTACCATTTTACATTGTAATATGGTAATGCCATATTACATTGTAATATGGCATTACTATTACATTGTAATATTCTAATATTCTAATATTCTAATATATTGTAATATATATATCCCCTACAAATAATCAAGGCACTAATCAACCAAATATTGGAAGCATGTGTTATCATGAA
>CBVK0103041873.1:0-18435 GCA_900067695.1 Picea abies | reverse complement strand
ACCAAAACTAATAGTTTGGGTGGGGTTGTTGTGTTGTCACAACAAATGGCGACTTACTGGGAAGAACCGGTTATCTTTGAGCTCAAAAGAAAGTGACTTGAACTAGATCAATGGGATTTTTACCTTTAGATAGTTCATATAGTATACATATTGAGGACCCCACATCAATCAGCTTGAGGAAAAGACAGAAGAAAAGTCTGTTACTAGTGATCTTCTGCATAATTATGGTGAGTGTTAATGAGTGATTAGTTCATACATCCATAGTAAAACATGGGAGTAACACCACAGAGGAATGCTTATCGACCATTATAAACTGAAGTGTTTTCCTCATCTCTCTTTCTTGGCATTTTCTTCGCTTCTAGACCATACCGCCGATGAAGATTCCTTGGTATCATACAAGCATGGCCTCGTTGCCAACGAGCGTCCATATCCCCGACGGGTTTACTTGTACTTCCCACACTTTTAGTAGTGTTTTCAACTTCCTTATGATTATGCTTTTCTGCATTCACCTTTTAGATATGTAATTTATGTATTGTTTTTGCAACATAGGTGAAGGTGGATAGGAAGTGGGGTGATACGAGAGCTACTTTTATGTGTTCATTCACCTTTTAGATATGTAATTTATGTATTGTTTTTGCAACATAGGTGAAGGTGGATAGGAAGTGGGGTGATACGAGAGCTACTTTTATGTGTTCGTCTTAGTCAGTAGTTCATTCTCGTGGGTCCATAAACATGAATCACATATGCATTTAGAATTCTGAGTAACAAGTGCAGTATTACTGGAATTATGTAGAAGACATTGAATCTAGGACATTTTGAAAAACTTGAGTGGAACATAGGCATGTCATCAGAGTGGTCACATGATTAGAGATAACTGATAAAAACCATTAAAAGGAATTGAATTTATAGGTTAGAAGCTTTCTCTTAGAATAGGTGAACAAGTTCCTCTTTTCTATACCATTACCACTTATCAAGATAAACGTTGATCCCAAGGTGACTCAGTCATTTCAATATGGAGAGGCATTCACAGAAAAGAAAGAATTTACATGGGGCAAACAGTATTGAGTTCCTGTTGCGAAGGAAAAGGTTGGTCCGGAGCGGTGAATAATAAGTTATTCTATTCTAAAAATTGCAAAAGGAAAATTGAAACGAAGGCATGGAAAAGGAAAACTGGGAGAAAAAGGAAGGTCAATTGGAGTGAAAATAGCAAACAAAGGGATATGATAGAAATAAAACTCTACTATGTAAGAGGCTATATCACCAAAGGTGATCAATAGAAATATCTTTTAAGGATTTGGCCATTGAAAGAGAGCTCTTCCTTGTCTCCCTCCAATGTTTTAAGTCTGAAAGTTCCAGGACCTATTTTTTGGTGGATCAAATATGGTCCTAACCACAACTTCTGGAATTTAGTGTGTTTTCCATTTAGTTCATTAGCTTTGTCCCACTTAAGAATGAGTTCTCCCTCCTGAAAACTTTTATTACCCACAGTTGACTTGTCAAACCATTTTTTGATTATTTCTTGAGGGTGTTTTAGCCTCATTTTAGTTTTTTCCCTTTCTTCTTCCAGTTTTAGCAGCATGTTTAATCTCTCTTGCATTACTGGGCAGCCTCGTCTTGGGCAGATTGGGCCAATTGCAAGGCGGGTAGGAAAGTATGGGTAGGCACAGTGGCTTCTTGTCCATAGACCAAGAAGAAAGGAGAGTTACCAATAGATTATTTGGGAGTCACTATGTCAGCCCAGAGAGCGTTCTGAAGGGCGAGGTGCCAATTTCTTTGATGATCGTTGACAATTTTCTTGAGAATTTTAATGAGGTTGTTATTAGTTTACTCTGCCAAACCATTCCTTTGTGGATAGCAATTCGTTGAATACTTAACCTTAATATTCCATTCCAGAGAAAATTCAGTTAATTTTAGAGAAGAAAAATATTTGGCATTATCAAAGACTAATGATTCAGGAATTCCAAACCTAGTGATAATATGAGATTCAAGGAATGAAGTCGCATGATTTTCGTTGATAGTCTTCAAGGGAAATGCTTCGCTCCATTTAGTGAAATAGTTAGTAGCCATTAAGATGTATTTGTGTAGTTGCGAGGAGTTAGTATTGATTTCCTCGATTATGTTCAGCCCCCATTGTTGAAAGGGACATTCAATTATCATAGATTGCATGGGAAAAGTAGCTTTCTTCTCTCTCTCAGCTGAATTTTGGCACTGATGGAATTTCCTTGCATATGCATGAGAATATTTGAATAAAGTGGGCCAGTAATAGACAACTCTGAGGATTTTGTGAGCAGTGGTATCTCCATCGTAATGTCTACCTGTCGGTCCATCATGAAGTTCAAATAATATTTTTTTTGCATCTCTTGTCTTAAGACATCTCAAAAAAACACCATCATAATTTTTTCTGCATAGTATTCCTTAGATGAGTTGATAATGAGCAGATTTGAGTCTGAGAGATATTTTCTTTTTGGGATCTAGATAATGCGGGGTTGGCCTGTGGGTTAAGTAATATTTCATTTCGTAAAGCCATTGGTTAGAGTTGGCAAGGATGTAACAAACCTCTCTTTCAAACAGCTCTTGATCTTGATACAAAGCATCTTCACGTAATTCATGGCTTGTTGATTCAACAACCGATTTGCATAGTCCATGGCCTTTGATGATTTTCACAGACCTAATCTCCAATTCATACTCATGTTGATATGTAATCCAATTCACTCTCTTTTCTGCTAAGTCTTTCAGTATTAAGAGATTCCTAACAGCAGGGTAAGGAACAATAACTTTGGTCTTAGGTTTGAGAAAGAACGGTATGAAGTGTTTGAGGGCTTTGAATATGGCATAGGCTTGCTTTTCCACCTCTGGGTAGTTCAGTTTTTCTCCTTGTAAGCCAGAGCTCATAAAAGCCATAGGAAATTCATCTCCTTCCTATTTCTTCTACATTAAAACAGTTCCAAATGTGGTGTCAGAAGTGAAGGTGTAGAGGATGAACCCTCGACTGAAGTCTATGCTTAACAATGTGGGATCTTGCGCTATGTCTACTTTGATCTTATGGAAAGATTCTTTTTCTTTAGGTCGCCATCTAAATTCAACATTCTTTTTTATCATGTTTTTCATGGGTTTTACTGTTTCGGAAAATCTAGGGATGAATAGCTCACAAAATTTGTTCTTCCCAAGAATGACTGCATGGCTTTCCTGTTATGAGGGAGAGGAATTTTGGAAATAGCTTTGGTTCGCTCAGGTTCGATTTTCATACCATGCTTGGAAACAATGAACCATATCTTTTGAACCTATTCAATGCTTTCTTCAAATGACTTATATGGTCTTTTCTATCCCTTGAGAAGATAGTAACATCATCAAGACACACCACAACACATTCTCCAAGTAGACCCCTGAAGGAGATATCCATAGCCCTTTGGAAGGTTGCTATGGCATTGATGAGACCGAATGGCATCTTCCTGTAAGCATATTTTCCCCACTTAATCTGGAAATTTGTTTTTAGTTGATCCTCATGGGCCACTGAGACTTGGTTATAACCGTAAAATCCATCTAAAAGGTAGAGCATCTCAGAGTCGGACACACACTGCAAAATTTGTTCCATCAAAGGAACGGAGTAATTATCTTTCTCTGAGGCTCTGTTCAAATTCCTGAAGTCAATACAAATCCTTATATCCACATTCTTTTTCCTTAATGGTACTAATTTGGAGATCCATTGTGTATGCATGACTGGGAATATGATCTTGGCAGCCAACAACTTATTCAATTATGCTTTGACTTGAGGCTCAAGGCTGAGGTGCATCTTCCTCAACGTTTTTTGAAATGGTTTTATCTGAGGCTTCATGGGAATGATGTGTTGTATGATTTTGGTGTCATACATCTTGATATCCTCATAGGTCCAGGAAAAGATGTATTTGTATTCTTGGAAAATTTTTATGTAAGACTGTTTTTCTTCAGGAGAACATTTTTTTTCCAGATTAATGTTTTGAGGCATGTTATTTGTCTCCAAATTCACCACTTCAAACTACATGGATGAACTGTTGGTCTTGCAATTGGTGACTTTTTTGAATTTGTCATGGAGATCATAGAATTTCTTCAATCTTACTACATTCCTGGGGATATTGTTGGTCGAACCTGATGGACTGTTTGATTGAACTGGATCAATAGTATATGGATTCACCATTTGGTCATGTTGGCCTTCACATATAGTAGAGTTTTTAAAAGTATCTTTGAGGTGTAATAAATGTATAATTTGTTGGTCATCGTCAAAGACTCTCCAATTAGTAATGTTGTCAGGAATTGAAGGCCTATACAAAATTTCAACAAATAAAGTATCAGGCCTCAATCCATCTGATGGTATTAATATGGACACTCCATTGGCTAGCAAATCAGCGTCACAGTTCAGTGAACGAGGTACATAACTAATATTAAATGCAACAAAATATTTGATCAGTTCCCAAACCTCTAATTTATAATGCTTCAAATGACTTGAAAGACAATGAAGGGAGTTCCTTACATGTTTTATGATAATTTTGGAATCACCAAATACCTTGATTATCTCAACTTTCAAATCCACTACCTTTCTTAGTCCTTACAGTAAAGCTTCATATTCAGTAGTGTTATTGGTGCATGGGAATTCTAGTCTGCATGCAATTAATGTTTGGTTTTTTTTTTCCTTTTAGATCTTTCAATATGCAACCAACACTTGCACCTTCTAAATATTTGGATCCGTCAAAAAATAGTGTCCACATGTCAAGATCCCCTTTCATTGTTACCACATTTGATTTTAAGTTTTCATATTTTTTTTTTGTTTTAGTGTGGTTAGTAGAGTTAACAAACATTTATAGTTTATCCCTAGAAACTATGTTAAGTTGTACATCAGAGGAACTGTTAGTCTGATCTATTATAATACAGTTGGGCTCAACAATCTGGGTGCAATGAAGGATTCCAGATTGTGTGTTAGATTCTGCAAGAGATGATGTTTCAGACGTAAAATTCCCAAAACACATTTCATATGAATAATTACCCAAAATTGAGTTGTTAAACATTACCGGTTCATTTGGGTCATTTAGGTCAATAACAACATGTTTCATATACCTCTCCCTGTCAATCCTAATCTGATTCATTTTACCATTATAAGGGAGCCATAAATGAAACCAATCAGTAGCAAAGCAACCATTCAACATAGCTAACCAATCCCGACTTAAAAGCATGTCATAGTTGTCAGATATGTCGACTACTATTATATCAATAGTTTGATGAAATTTTGGATTAGCGGACATCTTGATCAAGACATTTTTTAATTCTCCAATAACTTTAACTCTAGTTATGTCTAACTAAATAATATGAATGTCAGATGGTTTAGGTTTGACATTAATCTTCTCACAGACCTTGAGGGGCATGACATTAGATTAAGCTCTTGAGTCTACCATACAGTTATGAGCATTCCTATTAAAGATTTCAAAAGTAATGAGGAATGGCAGGGTGGTGGATCTGGACCTCTGCTCGGTTAGGTATGTGTTTGTAGCTACTTGACTCTTAGATGGAGTGTTATTGTTAAATGAAATTTTATTGGTTTTTCCCTTCTTAGTTCCAGTGTTAATTTCTTTTGTGTCAGTGGAATTTTTCCCTTATAGAGTTTTAATAAAATTATCTTGAATTTGTGGGATCTTCATAAGCTCAAACAGGGAAATGTTGACTTTAGTCTTCTTTAGGTCTTCTAGGAAATCATATTCCAAACTGGCCATGGGAATGGACGAAGCACTTGGTTTTGGTGTTTGATCAATCATTCTAGGGTTGGAAGATGTTATCTTAGAGAGATTGTGAGTAGGGTTGGCTGGAGAAGATGATAGTTTGGTAATGGGTGTGGTGGGAGAAGTAGGATTAGCAATATTGGGGGTGTCATCAGAAGATTTCTTGCTAGCACTCCTAGTAGTAACAACATTTTGTGACATGTGTACCTCTTCTACTTCTTCTTCATCCCCACCATAAGCAATCTTTGAGAACAAATTTAAATGTTTCTCTTGAGGCTATTGAGATTCTTGAGTTTGTTCTTGTTGTTCCTGACATTCTTCTCCTTCTTCATCGACTTCAGTCACATTCTCTATTGCCCAAGTTTGAAGAGGCTAGACACTATCTTCCATGTTAATTCCTTTTGTCTGAGAAGGGGTGGTTTTTTTGGTTGGTGGAGTGTTTTAATCTTTCTTGGGGGGGAACCTAAAGAATTATTCTTGGTTAGAGGATCCTTCTCCACCACCTTTCTTCAATTTTATCAGATCATTGGATAATTTCTTAATGATCCTGTGAAGAGATTCCATATCCATTGAATCAAAAGGATTTTCATCTTCAATGTGTTTGGAAGAAAAAGATTTAACCTTACCTTTGTCTTTAGAGGGATCAAAGTTATAATTCCATTTTAAACTCATCATATTCTTTTCAAAGTTAAGGTCCTCCTAGAAAGCTTCTTCTAGAGTGTCTTTCTCAATTTTTTTGACATACATGGTCATGGAAATAGGTAAACTAGAGGTGTAGAATTCAATAGTTACATATTCATCTGGTTTAGAGGCATGTGGGATTCGTTTCAACAGAGTAAGGAAATGTAAATTTTAATTAGTCACCAATTATTTCAAATCCATCTTGACTCTTGAGAGTTCTAAAACACATGTGGTCGGTGTCATAGTTTCCCCAAACTTCTTAAGAAAAATTGTTTTGAAGTTTCTCTAGTTGGTAATGGATGATTCTTCTAAAGAGAATTACCAGGTCGAAGATTTCTCTTCAAATGAAATGAGAAAAAAACAACATATGATGTCTTCATGTCTAATGATCTATAACCTAATAGCTGGAAGGAATTTATTTACGTGGTTTTCAACTGAATTTTTTTTGTCAGGGTTGAATTTTGGTAGGCACTTCTCAAGGTGTATGGGAATTTCATGTTGAATCCTTAGTACAAAAACTACGTCAACAAATAACCAGGGATGGTAGGGAGGTATATTGGTTTGCATTTTCTCAAGCCATGTTTGGGGGTTGATATACGATAATATGATGTGGGTTATTTTTGGGTTTTCTCTATGACTCATATCTTTCTTAATATTTTTCCTCTGAATCATTTCCTGGAGTGTAATGTGGTGATTCAGGAGGAGAGGGTGGTCTACCTCCTACTCCACCATATAACAAATAGTATTCATGGCCAAAGTTAGATGTCTCGGGAAAATTATACACATCTTCATGTACGTGATACTTTTGGGTTCCAAAGGAAGGGTTTCCTTGATAGGAGTCTGGATTAGTGAATAAGAGATCTGTGTTGTGAAGGTCTTGCTAATTTTCAGGAAGAGAATAGTCTAGGGGGAGTTATCCATTATTCCTTCTCAGTTTCCTGGTTAGGGTATGGTTGGTACATTTAGTATAGTGTCTGACTATGGCATCAATATCAGATATGGTTAGGATACAAGGTTGTGGAGAAGAAAAGGTAGGTTCGGGATGAGAAGAAGTGCAGTGAGTGGTGACGTAAGTTGGTGTGTACACAATGTACTCTGGAAGAAAGAAAGTGTGCCCAGAGAAAATTTGGCAGGAATCACTTGACGAGGAAGTATTTACTTGTGGAAAAGAATGGGAAGGGATTCAACTTATATTTGCAGCCATTCATTTCTATGGCCCTGCTTCTAGTGCCATTTCTATTGACGGGCCAAAATGACCCGTTCAATCAGATGAGGGAAAATGCAAGATGGAAAGTCCCAATTAGACGCACTCTCATTTGGGATAACATTTCTAACAAGATTTTGGCTTGGTTATCAATATAACTAATATACTAACTAAATATGAATCTGAGAATCGGAAGTTCTCAGATGAATTAAAAATTAAAAATCCTATCTAACTAATTATAATCTAAGATGAATGATTACAATCCTAAAATGCAGTTACTATACTATTATATACTATCATATCTTGATTAGGAGAAAACTAAAAAGGATGAGTACAATGAAATATTTGTATTACTTGCGCAGAAGAAATTCATATATACAAGTAACATGAATGTTTAACAACATAACCAGTTAGAACCAAGTAATTGATTAATTAATTGCATCAGGTCGTCGCTATACTCAATTTTGAAAATCATGGTAATTGTAAACATGAGAACATTAATTCAGAAGTAATTCATAAACCAACATCTACATACTACATGAATAAACATGCATAAATCTAATAGTCACATTCATACACATTAACACCACAATCTTCAAAAATGTGTCTTCGGAGTCAAATTCACATTTAGTAAAAATATTGCCCTTCTACCTCCGGAAACTAAAAGCCTTGTCTTAGTCTTATGTACAGTGATCCCTTTTTAAAATCAGGAGTAATTGTTTACATTATAATCTTGCAAGTATGAACCTGGGGTCGTTTTAGAGAATGAGTCTTCATATTCCAAATTAGAAAACAAGATGATGATAGCAAAGGAAGGAGACATTTGGGTACATTTATGGAATTTTATTATCATGAGTTGTTTTGCCCCTATATCTGATCCTGATATTCTTCCCAGAGGGAATAATCTTTCATTATGTCCTCAAGATTTCCTGATTGCTTCTGTCTTTCTTCTTCCAATTATCTATCATGGGTGTCCCATTGGGTCCTCATCCTTATTTCAAAGTCTGTGTTCATGTGATCTCTTTATGCTTGTAGAGATCTGTTCAAATTTTCTACATTGAGAGTGTCAGCTACTCTTTCATCATTCTCAAACTCTAAAGTAAGATTGTATTTCACATCTCTTAACTCTTCCTCTAACTCTATAACCCTAGTTTTGACAATGTTTAGGGAACTGGTTACTTCAAGGACGAACGAGGAATTTAGTCCTGCAAAAGTGTTGAGTGCAAAGGCTTCCTTAATAACAGTCTCTTCAGGATCAATCCCTACCTTCCATTCTACTATTCTCCCTGTAGATGAATTGGATATGGTGTCTTCTCCTCTTTTCATTTTATTCAATCTCTTCTCAATACTCCTCATTTTATTATCATAATAGTAATCTCCAATGGGTACCATAGTTCCCTCAAAATTCAAGGCTTGAGAAGAAAAATAAGAATCCCATGTAATAGAATTGAGACGAGTGTATTCTTGAGGTGGCATGTTCAAAATACCCAAATTGGGCATTGATGGAGTGCTTAGAGTTTGACTCAAATCCTACAATTGGTCTTGTTTCAACAACTTATCTTCCTTTTTCTTAGCCTCAGCTTCTTTAGTTGCTCGTTTAGCCTCAGCTTCATCAACCAATCTCTTGGCCTATACCTCATCAACTAATTTCTTTTCCTTGGATTCTTCAACTTTCTTCATTTGAAGTGTAGTTTGTTCTACCTTAAGTTCATTTTCTTTTATGATTTTTTCCTCCTCAACTTGCAGTCTCTTATGTTCTAAATTTTCCTCTTTTATTGATTTTTCTTTCTCTTTAACATTGATGTCGACATGTTCCTGTTGGATAAATATATGGAACTGGTCAATGGTCACTCTCTTCATTTCCTCTTGTTCTCATTCAAACTCCCGTTTGGCAGCATCATTGGGTAATTTCTGTAGGAATTCTTCATACGATAGTACTCCTTTAAACCTGTCTTCTTCAAAATCAACTACATGGATGTTAGAGTGGGTGAGCACAATAGATATAACATGGTTGACTGAAAGATTATGTGGGTCATGAAATTTAGGCTCTCCTAGGAATAGGTGTATATATTGTAGGGTGTATTTCTCCTTTCTTGCATGAGGGTCATTGGAGATGGTGTAATTCCCTATATGGATTGGGAAAACATGCCAGATATTTTTGTTGCTAATTAGGAGCAGTGAGGTGACCCCTAACCCCATGGTTTGGTAAGCAATCTCTCTCATCAGAAGATGGTCTGGGACAAAGTAGGGAGAAAGGTGTGGGGCTCCAGTGGTGCCATACACCCTAATATATGAATATTATTTACATAAGAACCAATCATATATCCCTTTCATATCAGTCCTAGCTTCAAAGGAAATCCTATGTCTTAGGACACCAAAAACAATAGAGTGTAGAGGGGCAAGAAAAATATTACAAATGTCATAAAAATATCTCTTGTAATGAATACTCCAGAGCTCAAAGTAGTACACATGAATAGGGGGTTGGTTTTGGTCCCAGTTCCACCTAAGGTCGGGAAATTGCATGGAGGAACATATAGCATCAAATAGGTAGGATGACATAAAAAAAAAAAGAGTTTTTTCATACCTGGGATGTTCTTCATATGGAGATAGATGTTGAAGGCCAAGATGTCTTCCCAGTTGAACACTTTTCCTATTTTGATGATGGTATGTGATAGTGGCAGCCAATCAATTTGGAAGTGTGTGATTTTCTCCTTGCCATAAAGATGACATAGCATGCTACCAACATTTTATAAAGTTCCTTGAGCATGTGGGTGGGAATGAATTTTTGTCCTTGCTTGAGGGTCTCATCCTCATCGGCCCACCAATGTTTCATTAAATTTACTAGTCCCTTGTTACCTTGGGTGAAACCTTTCAAGAATGGTTCATTGAGAGAATAGGTGGGAGTGGGTAGATGGTATCTCAAAACAATGTCTTCAGTCTTCGATGGAGGGGTATCAAAAGCATATTCCACTTTTATATCAAAAAGAATGTCGACCTGAAGTGAGTGCAATGTTGTGTGGAAGGTGGGACCTGTTGAAGAAGTGGCATCAGAGGTCATTGAGTTAAGGTTTAAATCAAACTCTGAAGACATGAAATCAAAGGAGTATTCCCTTATCCTAGAAAGATGTGTCAAACATAAATTCTTAAAAGTCTCGGAAAGACGATGTCAGAGTTAAGGTTTCATAGTTCAAAAGGATGAGGGACCATTTGGACCTAGACGAAGATGGTATCTGAGGAATATTCCTTCGATACCTTGGGCAGTGAAGGGCCTCGTAAGAAAGGGAAAAAGTTAAGTCATTTAAGATCCATAAACAACAAAAAAGGGTCAATCTTAAGATCCCACGTGGTGAGGTCATGATCAAACGGGTCGTATTGAATCGATAGTGTTGAGTACATGTTGGATTCAAGTCTATCCATCTATGGGATGCCACATAAAAAGTGAACTTTATGTGTCATTTCTATCGAAGAAAGGGGGTCGGAGTCTTGAGTGGCATGTGGAGAGAAATACTCTGACGAAGATGATTCCAACAGACCCCTTTTCGATGAGAACATCGGAAAGGTTTCTGTCTAAATGTAAGATAGTGTGATATTTGTTTGGAATCCATCATGACTTAGGCTAAAAGTGTGAGAGTGATATCTATCACGTCGGTTAATTAAAAACAAGGATTGAGTTCTTACTGCAAGAGGGAGGAACAATAAACTTTGTGTGGAAGGGTTGAAGAGTGTTATACCAGGGGAACTATTTATGATTGCGGCCCATGGGTTTCCATTCATGAAGAATTCATTTACTATATAAGTGATAGAAAAATCTTCTCCATGTTCATACCTTCTCAGTGAAGTAGGAATGTATGCCTTGTAAAAAAGTTTAGAACATAATGGGGGCCCATTTAAAAATAAAATGGGTTATTGTAGGAGGTGGGCCACAACACTTGACAATCCCATCTTTCCAATTTGGATCAAGTCCTCCAACTACTTTCTCAACACAAAATTTTTCATAAGAAGTATAAATGTTCTTTTGGATCCTTTGAATTTGAGTACCTGGGACATATTGTCGGCAAGGATGGTGTCTGGGTAGATCCAAATAATATTGAAGCTATGAAGGATTGGTCACACCTGAAAAATCTTAAAATTCTACATGGATTCCTGGGTTTTCCGAGACATTATCTCAATTTTGATAAGAACTATGGAAAAAATGCAGCTCCCATCACAACGCTCCTTAAAAATAATGATTTCAATTGGACTCCAACATCCGACCATGCCTTCCAATATTTGAAAGTGGTTATGTCCACTACTCCAGTTCTGGCTCTCCCTGACTTCAACAAGACCTTTGTCCTGGAATGTGTTGCCTCGGGGAAATGCATTGGGGTTAGTCTCATGCAAGATGGTAGACCTTTGGATTTCACCAACAAACAATTGTTTGCACTCCATTTGGGCCAATCCACCTATGAAAAGGAAATGTTGGCTATTCTTCATGATGTGGATCTTTGGCATCCTTATCTCTTGGGGCAATGCTTTCAAATAAAATTTTATCATCAAAGATTCAAATATTTTCTGGAACAAGTAATTTCTTCCCCAAAGAAACAAAAATGGGTAACCACACTGTTTGGATATGATTATGAGATAACATACAAAAAATGAAAAGAAAATGTGGTGGTTGATTCCCTTTACAAGAAATATGAAGAATACGGGTCTCTTTCTTCACTCTCTTTCATTGTCATAGATTGGCTTCAGTCAGTTCACCGGGAATGGTTTCAAGACCCCAAACGTTTAAGATTGATCCAAACATTGCAGCAATATCCACAAGCAGCACCAAGATGAGATTTATTATAAAGGTCGCATGTATTTAAGAAAAAAATCAAACCTTAAATCCCTCATGCTCTCTAAGTTTCATGCTTTACCTACATCTGGGAATTATGGTTACCAAAACCTACGAACGAGAAAAGCGTTATTTTTTCTCGTTCGGTATGAAATAGAAAATGCTAACCTTTGTGGCTGAATGTGATGACTTTCAATGCAATAAGGGAGAGACAGTCAAAACCCTAGGCACACTCCAACTGCTTCCGATCCCACCTACTATTTGGACAGATATTTCTATGGACTCCATTGTTGGCTTACCTAAATCAAGAAATAAGTCAGTAATCATGGTAGTAGTGGATCACCTTTCCAAATATATTGCTCATTTTTGTTCTCTTCAACACCTGTTCACTGGCTCCACCATAGCTCAAACTTTTATGGATAATATATTCAAGCTCCATAAAATGCCTCATTCTATTTTTTTGACCATGATCCCACTTTCACCATCACTTTCTAGAAATAATTATTTCGACTCCATGGAACCCAATTACATCTCATCACAACATATCATCCTCAGACTGATGGCCAAACTAAAGCAGTAAACAAGTGTTTTGAAACCTATTTGAGGTGTTTTTGTATCTAACAGAAAAAATTAGTGGGTTTAGTGGTTACCCCTCCCTGAATGGTGGTAAAACACTTCTTACCACACATCCACTCTCATGACTCCCTTTGAAGCAATCTATGGAAAATCGCCACCTTCATTTTTATCATACATTCCTGGTGTCTCCAAGGTTCAACAAGTGGATCAAACTTTTACAGTCTGCATGACCATCCTCCGTACTCTTAAATAAAATTTGGTCATGGATCAAAATCACATGAAACAACAAGCAGACCAGGGTCGTTCTGAACATGAATTTATTGAAGGGGACCAGGTGTTTCTTCGTTTGAAACCTTATATGCATAATTAAATCAAAGTCCAATATTGTCAGAAACTCACCCCCAAATTCTATGGTCCTTACCATGTTCTCAATAGATTAGGGTCCATGTACTACCAATTATATATTCCCAACCATTCTAAGCTCCACCCTATTTTTCATGTTTCCTTCTTAAAGAAAGTGATCGACACTAAGTGCCATACTCAGACCAGTCTACCTGAGTTGGATGAAGAAGGTTCCATTTGGTTACATCCACAAGCAGTCTTGGACAAGCATGAGCATCGTCTCCGCTAGCGCACTATCAAAGAAGTTCTAGTTCAGTGGAAGGACACACATCCAGAAGATGCCACCTGGGAGCCAACCACCATTCTGCAACAATTTCCCCATCTCAAGCCTTGAGCCCATGGTTATTTTTAAAGGGGAGGTAATGTTAGGGAACTAACCTTCCTAACCCCTAAAGTAGGTAGAATAATATATTTTCCATGTAATAAAGGCAAATATTAATAAGGCCTAATAATAAGGAATAATAAGTCAAATGTAAGAATACCTAATAGAATCTTCCGCTTCTAGAAAGATATTCCTCTAGATTTTTCTTCTGGTAGATGGATTTAGTATAAATAGGAGTCGGGGGAATGAGAAGTTTTATCTTGAGAATTATTGTAATAGAGCAGTACTCTGCTGGAGGTTGCCCCCTTGAATATTTAGGTGAACATTGTTTCCTATCAAGAAAGGTATTATTTTGGTGTTGTGGTTTCATATATTTTTTTGTTTCGTTGTTATTCTCTGTCGTATTTATTTTTTATGCTATTATAATAGATCTAGTACCTTACATCAAGATAGTATATCCAACTAAGATCATCTTTAAGCAGTTACAACTGATTTTCTCTTTGTCTATTAGTATAAAATGACACCATCTCCTATGTTAGAAGGTTGGGGATTCTAGAGTTACTATGATAGAATAAAGACTATATGTTGTGGTCTCCATGATTGCTTTCTCCCAATTATGTGTTATAAAATGTTGTGGTCTCCATGTGTTGAATAGTGGAGTATTATTAAAATTGATTGCTTATTGTTACATAATCAAAATATTAGACTAGAGTACCTATGTAATCCATTAGATTACAACACTAGTTTCATTTCCTATTGGATTTATTTAGCACTTGATTATTTAAATTTGATAAATGTTTGGATAACTAATCTGGATGAGTGGTTCTATAAAGTCCTGAAAAATCTTGCAAGAAGAAAGCTTTGAGGAAAAATATAACTTTAATGAGAATTCAACTTGAGGATTATTTATAAACAAACAAAAAAAAAATATGATAATGCAAATTGAGAAACCCATCATTACACAAGAGTATAATTTAGGGTCATTTATGGGGGGTTATCGACCATGAGATGAAGAAGAAGAAGGATAATTGTGATCAATAAAGTGTATAAAGAAAATAAAACCAAAGAATAAAATCATGTCCAAGAGTGGTCGAGAAAGTAAAAAGACATGGGTGATAGACAAACAAAGACAATATACAATACATGAAGAAAGTAAAAATAGATATTAAATCAGAATGGAACAACATAATACCCCTACCCACCTGCAAAAAATAGAAAGAGACAAAAGAAGAGAAGGGAATTTTGGAATAAGAGAATTAGTTATAATAAGAAGAAATAGTCAATGGGTGTAGACAATAGATTAGAAGAGGAGCAATAGGAATATAGGATGCTAACCCTACTTCAGTTAAGGTCATGGATACCAACCAAATGTGGAAGAGAAAACACCCTCATCAGTTCCTAAAGAAGAAGAATTAATAAGAAGCATGGAGGCTAGTGTGGAAAAATTCCAAATTAGTAATGAATTATAATGTATTGATGTCGACCACGCAAGAGAAAAAATAAGAATAACGAACCTAATACAAGAGCATAAGAGATAATTGCAGGAAACCCTCTAATGTTGACTACATGTAGGACTTGATATTACATCGATATGGAGCTAACTTAATGAAAGTAGTCTGATTTCAAAATATTATTCAACTAATCTAGAATGGAGACCTAATGCTAGCTATATCTCTAGAAGGAGGAACATTCAAGTAATTACAAGAATACAAAATCTGATGGAGGTGCCCCCATGGTGAATTTAATAGAAGAAATCTAAAGTTAAGAGACTCTTGACAAACAAGTTAGATAAGAAAGCGAATATTAGAAATATAAAGGATGAATAATAACTAAGTACATAGATAGAGACTATCAAACATACCTACAAGAAACTATTTGTCTACTCTAAGTTGTTAAAGAAATAAGTGTGTTATAAACCAAACCAACATTAAAAAATCCTATTAAGAAAGTCAAAAGTTTCAAATTTCCAATTCTAACTACTTCATCAACAAGATTTCAAGTGATAATGACCATGGGATATGATCATACAGTTCCACCCCCAATATATCAATTCAATAAAGACCCTAATAGGCACTGGTTCATTTGTGAGAAGATGTGGAGCACTATAGATATAATCGACAAGACAAAGATGATGGTACAATTTTCATGTGTCCTTAGACATAGAAATTTGATATGGTTCATGAATTTTACAAATAATAGAATAAGAATGAAAGATTAAATCAAGCAATATTTTATATCATTCTTTAAGACATAAGATGCCAAGGACTTGTAGCCCAAAAATTGAAAGAAACACAAAAATAGTCTCATGAAACTATATGAGATTATGAAAAAGGATTCAAATATCTACTTAGGTAAATTCCATATTCAGTAGACCAATAGTGATCAATGCAATGGTTTGTAACTGAACTCATATAAAGGATAAGAGCTTCATTAAGAATGCATGAAGTCGATACATTTGAAGAAGCTTTAAATAAATATTAACAAATGTTATAATCCTCCCCAATGATGTAATAAAGGCCAATTATATGTTCTTTCTATTCTTCTTATTATTATTCATTGATTTCATATGTCACCAATTGGAAGTTAACATGAGCACCCATACTTGGGCCCTAGATTATGGATGAACCTCATGGAATTCTCCATTGTATTCATTGAGGGAAGAATATATATATGGGACCATAGCTTATGGGTGTACCTACTTGAGGTAAGTTGCTCGATAAAAAAGGTAAATCCACATAGATCAAACACAAGAAGGCAACAACTAACACAAATAGATCAAATACCAATACACTAGTGTAATGTGTGGTTAAAACCCTCAAAGAGGGAACAATCCATGGTGATAACTAATGCAACCACTTGAGGCAATATATTAATAGAAGAGTAAAATAATTTACATATGATATTATCAAAATCAATCATTAACAAATGAACCTCCATGGTCTTTAAATAGAGACCATGGACCAATTGAGTGATAAACCATGGATCATTATAGTCATTAGTATCAAGGAGAATATGAACTATCATGTCACTTTATGTCTATATTAAAATTTTGATTGTCTAATTAAAAAATGACAATGCATAATAAAGAAACACACTTTACCTAAAGACACATTAAACCAAGTTGATCTTAAATAACTCATCAACTTTTAAATATACTAGCATCCCCACTAAAGAACAACTTGGGATATGATTGAAATATTTACAATGGTGACACAATAAGAGAAGGAAGGTGGCATTAGAGTCTATCCCCCCTCAATGATGACTTCCTAAAATCCTAACATAGATTGAAGTTTCAAATTTTCTTCTATAAGAGACTTGGCAAAAATGTCTACAACTTGATCATCCATAGGGAAATAGATCACTTAAAAAATACAATCCTAAAGAATCTTTCTGATGAAGTGCATATGTAGCTCAATATGTTTGTTATTCTGATGCTAAACTAGATCTTTGGAAATTTGAATGGCACTTTGATTATCACATCAGACCATATTCATATGCTACTACTGGAATCCAAACTCTGAAAGGAGTTTTTGAATCCATAAGGATTCTTTACTTGCACTAGCTAGTTATAGATACTATACTTTTATTGAATAAATAGAAAGGGAACATTGTTTTTTACAATCCGAAGGGGAAAGTCTAGAACCGATACTAAAAACATAACCTATAGTAAAATTTCCACCATCAGGGTCACCAACCCAACTGAAATCAGTAAACCAACCAACAAAGGAATCCCCCTAGAATTGTATCGTATCTAAAATTGAATTGTACCCCAGATATACTAGAGTATATTTTTTATTTCTTTCCAATGGCTTTCATGGGGCGTTTGTAAATACTAGGAAATAATAGAAAATCAAATATCAAAACATGTATGGGTCAAATACAAAAGGCTACCAAATAGTAATTAATAATACAAAGTGGCATCTACTTGGAGTGTTGTACAATTGGGATCAAGTTTGACTCCATACAATAAGAGAGACGAGGTTGGATTACAATATTCCATGTAAACATGGTGAAGAAGGTCACATGCATACTTAGACTGGGAAAAGGAAATTCCTTCCTTAGTTTGCAAGACTTGGAGACCAAAAAACTAATGCAAATGGACATAATTATGTTATTAAAATTATTCTTAAGGCTTGATTTCACATGGGTTAAAAATTTGGGGTCACTTCCAACGAGTATAATGTCATCAACATAAAAAAAAAAGTATTATGATATGGTTACTTACTTTCTTGGTATAGACATTGGGGTCATAATAACATCTAGAAAATACGGTTTCAAGAAGAAAGTTATCCATTTTATCATACCAAGATCGAGGAGCTTACTTAAAGACATAGAGAGTTTTTTTAAGGTGACAAACAAGTCTAGGGTCATTTTGAATATAGCTAGGGGGTTTTTCCATGTCAATTTCTTCTTGTAAATCCTAATGCAATAAGGAGGATTTAACATCCATTTAATAGACCTCCAATTTATATGATGTGACAAGGACTAGAACAAAGTTGATTGAATCAATTTTGGCTATGGGGGAAAAGATTTCAATATATTCATTGACTTCAACTTAAGAAAATCCTTTGGAAACTTATTAAGCCTTCTATCTTTCAACACTTCCATTTGACGCATACTTAGTTATATACACCCATTTACATCTAACAAGTTTTCTTCCTTTTGGAAGAGGTACAATATCCCAAGTATCGTT
>CBVK0103041854.1:0-10862 GCA_900067695.1 Picea abies | reverse complement strand
GATTTTTTTGTGTTAGGTGTTTTACAGTGTAATATGGATTAGATTTTTTTATGTTAGGTGTTTTACAGTGTAATATGGATGAATTAGGTGTTTTATAGCCACACCAACTCTTAACATGGTTGGATTTTTTTGTCTCCGCAGGTTTCGAACCGGCGACTTTAACATCACGGAGTGGCTTAACAACACACTACATCACCGAGTGTCCTACACCTCGGGGACGTAATATGGATTAGATGTTGTCCAGTTAGGTGTTTTACAATTTAATATGGATTAGATGTTAATTGATTAGGTGTTTAGATGTTGTCCAGTTAGGTGTTTTACAATTTAATATGGATTAGATGTTAATTGATTAGGTGTTCTACAGTTTAATATGAACGAAATGTTGTACAATTTAATATGGATGAGATGTTGTCAAGTGATGTTAGATTTTAGGTTACATATTATTATAAAGTATTTCACGGAGTGGCTTAACAACACACTACGTCACCGACTGTCCTACACCTCGAGGACGTAATATGGATTAGATGTTGTCCAGTTAGGTGTTTTACAATTTAATATGGATTAGATGTTAATTGATTAGGTGTTCTACAGTTTAAAACGAAATGTTGTACAATTTAATATGGATGAGATGTTGTCAAGTGATGTTAGATTTTAAGTTACATATTATTATAAAGTATTTAATGAATGCAGTTATATCTGTTATTTAGTTTATATTATAGCTCATTTGTTGATGAATGGTGCATACTCATTTTGATAGTTGCCAAATAGTAGTCTTACTTTGCAAATAGAGATAACATTAAATGCTTTATGTTTTGCTTTTTTTTTCTAAGAATATTATTAGTTTAATTTTACTTGAAATATGACAAGAAATTGTTGAATTTGTATATATAAGTGGTTAAGTTTGTATAATCCAAGTACTTTAGCGTTTTTCAAAAAATTGAATCCATTTATACATTCAAAAATTCAATTTAAATAAAACTATCACATTGTTTAAAACATCATATTCTTATTAAAAAAAAAGTCTTTATCGTAATACTTATTACTATAAAAATAAAAAGATAATATATACAAAAATTTTAACTTTATTCAATAATCCAAAAACTGTATAAAATGAATGAGAGGAAAAAACTGAAAAGAAATTATGTTAATTTATATTTAAAAGTTGATATCATATGACTATCACATTGTTTAAAACATCATATTCTTAAAAAAAAAAAAAAACCTTTATGATGATACTTATTATTATAAAGATAAAGATAATATATACAAAAAATTTAATTTTATCTAATAATTCAAACTGTATAAAATGAATGAGAGGAAAAATTTGAAAAGAAAGTATGTTAATTTGAATTTGTATTTTTTATATATATACCAAATTGGTGTAGGAGACCTTCTTGTCCCACAAACAAGGGGGTTTCATACACCAATTTGATGTGTTGGCTTGGTTGTGATCTTAAAAATAAATTATTATTATTATTATATAGATAAGATTGTGAGAATATTTAAATATTTAAATAAAATAAAATTTTGAGAAAGTTATAGTAAGTTACTCACTTTAAAATAAAAAATAAGTATATATCATTGAAAGATATTTACAAGATTTTATTTTATGATGGAAAAAATATATTTACAAAACAACTTCCTCAGATGAAAAAATACATCAAATCAAAATGAAATTTAATCAAAACAAAATACATGATTTTTTTTAGAAAAACCGAGTTCTATCTCATAATCCAAAAACTATATAATAAATATTGAAGTGATAACATTTAAAATTTAATCAAAACAAAACACATGATTTTTTTTAGAAGAACCGAGTTCTATCCCATAATCCAAAAACTATATAATAAATATTGAAGTGATAACATTTAAAATGAATGAGGAAAAATCTAAATTATGTTAATTTGAGTTTGTTTTTATTTTAATTTAATTTAATTATATATTTGAGTTTGTCTATATATTTAAGGTTGTGAGAATATATTTTGAGTATTTAAATAAAATAAAATTTTGAAAAAGTTATACGATCAAAAATAAGTATATATCATTAGGGATATTTACAAGATTTTTCATAATGAAAAGGAAATATTTACAAAACCTCATCCTAACATGAAAAAATACATCAAATCAAAATAAAATAGATGAATTTTTTTTAAGAGGAATTGAGTTTGGATACTCACATAATATTTTTTTTTATTCTTCATATAATTACATTACAATTTGTTTCATTAAAAAAAGATAGAAAGCAAATATTGAGATAGCAAATTTTAAACATTACACTTAAAATGCTTTAAAACTAATCCTTTAATTTTGTAAAAAACTTCTTCCTAATTATAGAAATTTTATGGTACTTGAATTTTTACTCTGAATTAATTTAAGATTGAAAAAAAACCTTAAAAACGTTGTTCTACTCTACATAGATCTTGGATAGTCTCAAAAATCACTAATTATATAATTACATGTAACAACGCTAACTATATTAAAGCATGACAAACAAATTTTATCAAAACAATTTAATTCCTAAATATTTTTAGACTTTAAATATTTTGAATATGATATTTAGGTTTTTAAATATAGGAATAAACTATTTTTACTAAACAAATATTAAAATTATTAAAAAAATTTGTATTTAATAAATTTAAAAATCAAAAAACTTATTTGAGACCATAAAATTAGCATCATAAATTTATAAATCAAAATTATTTAAGTAAACTAATAATATGTAACTAAGGTGGATTCTTAAATGATAATCATTTTTTTCAGTAAGAAAAAACATTTATATTAGTAAAATATAAAAACTATATTTTTTCGGTTCATACAAAAAGTAACCATGTTTCAAACAGCTTTTTTGTTTCTTACTCCTATAAAAGAGTGGTCATGAAGTCACCATTGTATACATATCTATATTCAGAAAATACAAAAAATATATTCTTCTTTTGTTTGCAATTACACTATTCCCAAAACAAAAGGTATTATATATGTTGATATATATTCTTTCAAAATTTTCAGGAATAAAAACCACCTTCGTCCATAAGCAATGCTTCCTTTGATAGTTGATCAGCATTTTGGTTGAAATTTCTTTGATTTGCTGGAAATGATTGCTCAGCGCTTTAATCTTTGTCATCCAAGTCTACAAAGATATCACTTGTAGACTATTAACATTAGTATACCAATTGACAATGACCTGAGAATCACCCATCAATAGTATTCTTTGTATCTGTTTAAGATAAGAAAAATACAATATTATCCAAAGTGCCATCAATTCCCCTTTAGTATTTGTTCCTTCTCCACAGCTCATTTTGAGTTTATATGAGCCCAGTTTTGGACATTTCAGAAAGGCTCTAACTCCACAGATTGATCCTCTTTCCCGTGATGCCCCGTCGAAGAAACCAACTACCCCTTCCCATTCAATATCTGGTGGTCTGTCAATCCTAAATGGTAGGGTGTCGGTGTAGTTTTTTGTTCCCCCAAGTCTTGTATAATGATGTTACAAATGGCCAATAAATGACTTTTGTTTTTAAGTTGTCATTTATCCACTTGTAGTTGTTTATTTATTTATAAGCACTCATAAGATTTACCGAAAAATTTTGTAATGGTATTAATGAAATTTATTTTGTACCGGTATTTATGATATTTAACATTTGAGTTTTCACATATATTTTGGATTCTAAAACCATATCCATCTTAGGATAAATAATTTAGAGAAAACACTATCATTATAGATCTTCCAATAAATATTTAACATTTAACATAATAGATAATAAATTGTTCCCCAAACCAAAATCCAAAAGAAAAATAAAAAAATCCAAAAGAAAAATCTAAAATATTTTTTTAGCTTCTCCTTGCATTTTGGTTTAGAATTGTTGTAGATATCATAAATAGACATGCTTACTTTTATGTTACCCAATTGTTGGATATAAAGGTAAAGGATATATGAATTTTACTTATATTAATGTAATTCTTAAAATTATAAGGTATAGTTCATAATTGGTGCAAGAAACTTTTTAAGTACTTCCTCATGATTCATGGATGGTAAACAAGGTAAATGGTCGGCCCTAATTACAGAGCCTAACCCCTAGGGGATCAAGATAGTCGAACATGTGACCTCCGCAACTGCTCACTAAGGGTGAGATCTCACATCTGGATCAAGACTGCTTGAGCTAACCCTTGGGGCTATTCTTGGTGTAAACCCTTTTATCTACATAAGAGGACAAAAAGCATTGTGATAACAAGGATGTTGCTTTCACTATTTGGATTCAATAAGTATTCATGAGCTTTGAGTCTTTGGAGCCACTGGCCTTTTTATCTTAAAGTCTTGTTATGATTTGATACTTCTTAATCCTTTCAGTCACCTCCAAAGGTGGTCAAGTTGCTTAAATAGGGACAACCATGTCCTTTCCACTTATTGTTTCTCTATCTGAGTCTACTTAAAGCTCCTTTCAAAGAAACTATTGTCACTATATGATGTCTTTTAGACACTCAAGTCCACCATAAGGGTTTGGCAATGTGTTTCTTAGTGTTATCCATTCCATGCCTCTTAGACTTGGGGTCAGAGGTCGTTATATGACACACTTCAAAACACGATCTATTCTTACATGCAATCTTCTCATGATTTCATGCAAAGTTTATCCCATCCCTATAAACAAGGATCAACATGAAATTCGAGGTCCTTATTTGTAGTTGATTCAAACTTGACAATAAAGAAACTTGGAGCACATGGGTATTTGTACGCTTCTTTTGAGTGATAGGACTTCTAATTATTGGAAATGCACAAGTGCAGATAAACTAACCTAGACCAAAAGCCCTTAAAGAACTAGATCAAACCATGCTCTTGGAAAAACTACATTTGAAGTAGTGTTTCCTTGTCTATTAGAATATATGGGGTTAATGTCAACGCCCCCATTGTGGGGAAAATTGAGAGGGGACGACCCTAAGGGATATGTGTGGATGGGACAAAGAATGCAATTACTTCATTGAAATATGGTGTGAATACCTCTACTTGAGAACCACCCATAACAAAGGAATATGAGGGAGTCAAGATATTTGATGTAACCTTGAGGGATATCTTTCCAATGTTGCCATCCAATCCAAAGAGAGGGTTGGATGCAATCGTGAAGGGGTTGTTGAGATGGAAAAATGGGAACCACTAACCTAGGAAAAGATATTCAGACTAGTGTGAACACCATAGTCTTCTAGGAAAGTCACATGTTTAAGTAGCCCAAACTCACGACAATTAGGAAAAAAACTTTAATTATACAAGCAAAGAAATTATTAACCCTTCATTTTTCAATCACTTATCTTATAAATGTAAAGATATTGATCAATACATGCAAAATTTCTAATCCTTAAACTTTAAATCTATTAATCATAATATATGCATTTCATTTAAATAATTACAATTACTTAATTTGTTAATAGTTCAAATATTTGAAACAATGCCAAAATAAAAATAAAATCCAAATGCACTCTAAGACTCACTCTCTTTCCTTAATGGAAAAAATCAAAAATCCAAAAATCCATTTCATTTAAATAATTACAATTACTTAATTTGTTAATAGTTCAAATATTTGAAACAATGCCAAAATAAAAATAAAATCCAAATGCACTCTAAGACTCACTCTCTTTCCTTAATGGAAAAAATCAAAAATCCAAAAATCCACATTTCATTTAAATAATTACAATTACTTAATTTGTTAATAGTTCAAATATTTGAAACAATGCCAAAATAAAAATAAAATCCAAATGCACTCTAAGACTCACTCTCTTTCCTTAATGGAAAAAATCAAAAATCCAAAAATCCAAATGCACTATAAGACTCACTATCTTTCCTTAATGGCATCAAGCATAGATCCATGGGTCTATGACCGATGATGAGCTTGTGGTGGATGCAAATAACATGAGAGTAAACATAGTTGTAACCTACGAGGCACTTACTCGCTTCACTAGTATTTGCATTCTGTTAATACTTTGAAGTGTTATACCGACGTTTGACATACTAATTTCATGGTCTCATTGATTTTATTAGTTCACAAAATATAAAACAATTAGAATGTTTTTTAAATAACCATATATACTAGTATTGTATGCCCTCTACATATGTATACATTATTTTATATGTCAATTCCATTGATATATTGTATTTTGCAAAATAATAAAAGTAACAATAAAACATAAAAACTCAATTTTCAATCAAATAATTATGTAAAATTTCAATAAATATAATTTATATATTTTCAAAATAATTCATTTTTTTTTTTTTTATCTTTCAATTTTATATTTAGATTAATTGTGCATGTACTTTAAATTATATTTCCAAATCAAAAGATATATTTTTTTAAAGTTTATATTTTCCCTAACATATCACGATGAAAAACTATCATAATTATAAAAAAAATTAAAATTATTTAAACTTTATTTTTTGGTTGTATTTAACTTAATTTACACTTGTCTTTCTAATCATAACTATTATTTTGATTCTAATCATATAATAAATTATGTGAATTAATGGAAAAGAATATATGTTAATATAATATAATAAATTATGTAAAGTAATGGGAAAGAATATGTTAATGTTAATTTAGTTTAAAATTTTTAAAATTTAAATGAGATTATATGGATAATGTTAAACTATTAAATGATTATGTTTTTTTATAAATATATTGGATATTAAATGATTATGTGTTTTTTTTTTTTAAGTAAAAAAGGATGGGATTTGTTATATTAGCATAAGCAAAATACAGTAACTATTTGCGATGCCAGTTGTCTCGCCTAAACAGGAAACTGGGACAGCTAGGCATCCCTTGCCATGTGTTTCCCAGCGAACAAAATTAACAAAATTAACAGTGTGTCGTCTTGCCCAAAGGAAACCAGGACTATCAGTTATGAAGTTTAAACTGTATGCCATGCACTGGTTCTAAGAAAACTAAGAGCTAAGAAAACTAAGAGCTAACTGGCCCGAAGCCTAATTCATAACAGAAAAAGCAAATTCTAACCACGAACATCATTTAACCTTTGAGCCTGTGCGCTTGTCCTCGTCCTCATGCTGTCGCCACCCTGCTGGAAACGCATAAGCCTACGCGCACGTTGGGCATTGCCTCTTTGGAAGAGTTCTGGAGTGAGCCGCGAAGAGCAGGTCGGGTCTCTGGTCAATTCGGGCGAGGCGAAAGACCTGATCATCCAAGAGACTCCTCAACTCGAAAATGAGAGTGAGGTACCCCGAGTCAGTGAAGAGTGGTTGCTCCTGCCTGTGGCTATCCATTGACACCGGTGGAATTGTCTCTGTTGCGTCGTGATGCGTATGCGCCTGTTGGTTGTGGGCTTGTAGTGTTGCCTCCATGGGTGGTTCAAGAGGAATCTCCTCTTCTATATAGCAGGTGGTGTAAGGCTCCTCTAGGCTGGTGGCTCTGGGGCCAGGCAGAATGCTCGCAGGCGAAGGCTTTCTATCTGAACCAAACTCCGAAGGTGGGTTCCAATTATCTGGCACTGTGAACAGAGTGTGCTCGGGGAAGCTCTCCAAGCCATCCTCTAGGGTAACTTCTTCCACGTATGCCATTGGAGGCATTCGTGGTTTTGTGCGCCTTCGGATGGCTACCATTGCTATTGCCTTCTCGAATTTCTTTTTCCTCTGGCGTCGAGATTCGATCGTATACTAGGCAGCTCCCCTACGCGGCTTCCCTCTCTCTCTGGGCATGGTGGGGGTCCCGTAGATTACCAAGGTTCTTTCCAAATGGGTCGCTCTGCTCCAGAACTCTAACGGGGCCACAGAGTGTTGTTGTTGTTCCAGTGGAATGGATGAAATGTTGTTGTTCCAGTGGAGCAGATGCTGCAAAGGGCGAATGTCGCTTTGCTTTGTCGATTTGGGTGATAAGGAGGAGGGATAACATGACCACCATGGCCATTAAAACATGTTGGTGAGTGCGCTGGTGTCCGGTACCATTCCCTTGCGCAAAGGGGTTCATCGCATGAGTGAGGCTGCTTTGATCCATGGAGAGTTAAAGTCTAAGGGGATAGTGGCCGGTAGATGCATTAATATCACGTCCCGGCCTAATCCCGCGTGGCTCCATCGTGCAACGTATCACCCCATTCGGGGGATATTAAATGATTATGTTGTCTCAATAATATATTGGATATTAAATGATTATGTTGTCTCATAAATATATTGGATTATGTACCAATTAATTATATAAATTAATGAGAAAGGATAAATATTAGTTAATATAATTTAAAGTTTTAAAATTTTAAATGAGATTATATGGATAATGTTAATCTATTAAATGATTATGTTGTGTTATAAATACATTGGGTTATGTACAATTAATTGGAGAGGATAAATATTAGTTGACATAGATTAAAATTTTACAAATTTAACTATTGTATGAATAATGTTAAAATTTTACAAATTTAAGATTGTATGGATAATGTTAATCCATTAAATGATTATGTTTTCTCATAAATACAGTGGATTATCTGGATAAATGGAGAGGATAAATATTCTTACCAATTTAAGTGAGATTGTATGGATAAAGTTAATCCATTAAAAGATTATGTGGATAATGTTAATCCATTAAATGATTTTAGGTTTATTGTTGTTATTACTTGGTTATCAACTTTTCACGTGCCATTGTGATTCCTTGTTTCGAGACATTGATTTTTTACATGTGACTTTATTCTATGTTTTAAGCATTATTGTTGTTTTTACTTGATGACATTATTTCTTATTTATAGTGATAATTTTAAATGTGAATACTATTAATTTAAATGTATTTTATTTTTCTTCATGTTAATGTTAAATATGAATGTGTTGGCCCGCTTGCACAATTCCTTCTTAACATTAGAAGGTTGATCACCCAGGGTTCATCTAGAGTTGACTAACAAAAACCCCAAGGAATCAACATGTCAATTCTCAGTCACAGACTGAATAAGGTCTCACCCAAGATGCCATGAGAATCACAAAGACCATCTGATCTTGTGTCAGTGATGAAGGGTTAATTACACAGGGAATCCATTTGGGTTGGCATTCATACATTCAATTGCAATATACTTAAAGATTAACAACATATAGCATCAACACGTACATTCAATGGACACATAATCGACACAATACATGATAGGAATAGTTGCAGGTTTTATTATATTCATTCAACCAGTCACATACTTGGACCAAGAGACTCATCATTTATAAGAACTAACACCCTGCGCTCTTATACATTCTCACAACAGTTCATTACAAGGCTCCATGCACTTTCTCTTAGACTTTTCATGTAAATAAAAAACCAAACTCACAAACAAACTTCTTAGAAAACATCGCCAGACTCATCTATCAACTGAGAGAGCTCAGAGCGAACCCCACTAAATGAACAAAAATCGACCATCCAATAGAAACAACCTTAGCCACCATGGAAACAACAATAGTAATAGCAATAACCATCACCAACCCACTCTTTTTTTCTCGTTGTTCCCTTTCATTTCCTTCACTTCTCTAACGCTCTATCACTCTAAGTTCTATTCCACTCACTCTACAAACTCCCAATACCATATGCTTTTGCCACCCGCATGCATTCCACATAACATTTTTGAAGTCATGGAAGTCTAAAAGAAATTTCCATCTCACCCCTTAATTGCGCCATGATCTCTCGTGCTACCTAACTTAATGAAATTGGAAGACTTCCCAAATATCCTTTTCTTGATTCTAGCATGCATGTGCTATCTTCTTGATTTCTGGCATGCATAATAGAACAAGGATTGGCACGTGCATATTATGGCATCCATCACATAGTTAACTATGTTTGTGTGTGTGCACAATATTTATCCCAAAACTTTGGGTGCCAATAGGCCCCCACCACTATTATTTGGCCCGTCCTTGAGCTAATGGCCTTATGGAGTGAATGACACGATAGAAGGAACCATATTCATGAGTTCTTGAAAGAGCTCCTCAAACTAACTATTAGATTCATCAAGAGTGGCATGGATTTGTTGGGTGAGTTGAACGACTTCATTTTCATCTTTCTTTGTAACCCGAGGAGCTGTTAGGTCTATCATCTCATTTCCAAAAATATTTTTTGATGTCCACTTGGGCTATTGGTTCCTTTGAGTACTGAAGAGTTAGAAAAATGGGGACAATGAACAGTGGGGCGTCGACCATGTCCTCTTCATTCCTTGGTGGGGACAATGAACAGTGGGGCGTCGACCATGTCCTCTTCATTCCTTGGTGGGGGCTTCCATAAAATCATGTCAAGAAAGAGGATGACTCGGCTAGAATGAAACCCCTTGCCCAAGTCTTGAGCATCCAAATAGTCGTCAACAAACTCATTTAGCAAAATGTACTGAAACCAGTACATTTTAACTCCTCCATCACATTTTTCAGCGACGATGAGGACACCAAGGGAAAATTCATCCTTCCAACACTTATGTATGAGCTTGCGGGCCAATAATTGTGTTGTGAATTAATTGATGGATTATTAATTTTGGGAATGAAAACCTTGTGCTTCCCCTTGCATTTCCCAAAACTGGTGTAGACTTCTTCCTATGATGTGTCTTTTTCCTTAATAATAATGACTATATCCTCACCATAGGTGGGAAGGCATGAAACTATGTGCATCATATCATGGTCAATGGGGTAGGGCTTATCCAAACATAGGGAACGACCATGTAGTCTGGTAAGGAGGAAGTGAACACATGCCTGAACTGTTGGCACTTGAACAAAATGGGGATAGTTAAGCAATGTAAGTATGTCATACTTTCGCAGGGGCTTGGCCCACTTCAGAGTAACCAAGTTTTTTGTACCATCCACTTTCTGGAAAATGCATGCATACTTGTCGAATTGGAGTTAAAGGAACTGATTGAGGTCATGTTA
The DNA here is from genome assembly GCA_900067695.1 of Picea abies. Lineage (NCBI taxonomy): Eukaryota > Viridiplantae > Streptophyta > Pinopsida > Pinales > Pinaceae > Picea > Picea abies. Next base: position 13 of record CBVK0103041854.1, on the reverse strand, counting down.
CCCCCCCCCCCCC
>CBVK0103041836.1:282-21154 GCA_900067695.1 Picea abies | reverse complement strand
ACCGCTCTTCCGATCTCACGTGATTAGTCCAGTTTGAAGTTCAAGTGATTTTTCATCAAATATTTCTTGTTTTCATTTAATTCTTTTCATTTTCCTCTAACTAAAAGTTTGTCTTAATCTTGGTTTTCCTCCATATTCATGAGGAAACCATGTGCAAGAATTATCTGAGAGGTTCAATTGACAAATTGACTCATTTCAACAACATTTACCCTGACATTAATAGTTGGATAGACGTCTATCCAAAAACGCTGAAAGAACATATGTTAGGGAATGCTTTATAGTTTGTCCACTATTGAGATTGGATTGAATAAATCACGTTTGTTGTTCACTACCTCACTCAAGATTTTGTATATTGAGAAACATATTAGAGTGATTATTAATATATGATAGAAGAACTAATGATCATCACAACTATATTATTAAGTTGCACAAAGGGAATATTTCCAAACAAACTATGATCAGGGAAAGCTATATTCACTTGAAAAGAAGGACAAAATTTGAGGAAGATACTCATCTTCAGAAGATTGGAATTGATTATGAAACATTAGACATGTGGCTAACTAATACTATCACTCTATATCAACAATTCTAGATCTTTAAGAAGTAGAGAGGAAATAAAGTTCTTGCAAGGCCAAAGAAGATGAATTTGTAGATAGTGAATTGGATTTATGGCCAATCCTTACCCCCTGAAGTACAAGGTTGCACAATGGAACTAGAATTCTTCAAAAAATCATAATGAGAGGTGTAATTATCATCTAGTACTAGCACTGAAACCTATTTGAATGAAGTATCACGAGTATTAGATTTCACATAGATTAATCGTTTTAATAGGCTACAAATGTCTAGCTGGTCGAAATGTGTGAATATCCTCTAATATGTTGGAAGAATTGAATATATAATTTCTCTATCATCCAACTGCATTTCCTAATTACATATTTTTGATCATCATTCATCTAAAAGGATTAATTTTTCAGTTACATCAAGAAATTGGACCGTATTCATCTCTAACACTAAATACATTATCTCTGCTGCAAAATTTTTCTCCCCTTTCTTTCACTGTCATCTTTTCCCTTCAAAGAATTTCATTTGTTTGATTATGTTACCTTATGACCTCTGATTATATTTCATGACAGATAGAAATCTCACCTTTGTTTGTCTTTTCACAAGAAACACATTTTCACTAGAAGCATGGACCAATCATCTTGCATCTCTTTCTTATCTCGTGAGTGAAATCAAGGGTCTCTATTTGAACATGAATCAGAACTATATGGCGATGGTGTGACAATATTTAAACCATTACTGAGCATAATGGTTAACCAATGGTCATTCTTACTTATTGGCTGGCAAGAATATCCTATGTAAGGGAGGAACCATCCACACACTAAGTAGCTTCTCACGTGAAAGGAAAAGTGTCAATTTATAAAGGATGAAAACTCAAAAGGAATATCTCTATGTATCCAGGTGTATAAAATATACAAATAATTAGCAAAATATGGCAGTCATTCATTATCAGGATAAAAAGGCCATCATTTTCCCCATCCATCGAATCCTAAGCATGCACTAAATAAGTCAGGAAGGAATGAAAAGGAAATTTTGACCGGACTAGGGGGCATGTAGATATCTCCACCGAGGATATGGACACTTAATGGAAGTGGAGCAAGGTCCGTGATTCCATTGTAACTCCACTGGGGCTAAGGATGCTTGTGGGAAGTGGAGCAACACCTATGAGATATATATTTACTCACCTGGTGAAAAATATTTGTTTATCCCAAACCTATATTAGCCCCATGACAGAGATACCATCCCAAATCATATACACAGTTTAAGGAAATAAATCTCATCACCATTCATCCTCCATCTACATTGGACGAGATGTGCTAGTCGATATTAAAGCATCATTAGTGATGCCATCAAGATGGAATATTTTAAGTAACTATTATGCAGTAATTTGATAATTTTTTGAACTTAAAATTAAATTTCATGACCCTCTATATTTTCTACTTATAAGTTAGGAAAGACTAATAGAGATTCTGGCTTCACCCAATATGTCGCCATTTGTTTTGTCAACAAAAAAACCTCCCAATTTTATTTTCTTAGCCTCTATCCTATAAAATAAATTTGGCCCCCTTTCAATTATTCCAACAGGAACCCTCGCACTCTCTCCCTCATGAAAATAGCTATGCCCAAGTTTTCCTCACCCTTCCTCTCTTTATGACTTTTGGTTCCTCCTCGTATCACTTATAGCCGATGATCCACACTTCGGTGAGTCACCTCTTCCTATGTTGATGCATAGTGTATTGACATGCACATCCTTATTCTACATTTGCACAAACATGACATTTATTTTCTTGAAAGTACATCATCCACCTCCTTTTGAACTTGGCTGATGCTTTATCTCACTTCCACCAAACTTCCCTAACACATATCTTCATCGTTGAAAAAGATTTCATGATTAATTCCATCTCACTGGAATTGGTCACATGAATATCTTCATTCCGTGCACACATTTTTCCAATTGACCCCCTTCCATTTGCATCATTGCATCACATTTTGGCAACATCCTTCTCTTTTTCTTCATTGCACTACATATCAACAAAGTTCACCTCTTCTTCCTGACACTCTACCTATTGACAAGTTTCCCTCTCTTGTTGCAAATGCGTCAGCAGAAGGATGTCGACCCCTCATCATTGTCAAGAACATAAAATAAAATCCACTCCCTCTCGCCAACACTGATTAGGTCAGTGTATCCCACTTTTACATTGAGTCTTATCTCATCCCCCTTCTAGCTTGAATCCCTTTTTGTTGTGTTGATCAGCCAATTTCCTTACATTTCAAATGAATAAACTCTCTACACATATCTAAAAAGTTGGTAAATAATTTCCTATCTGACTTAATTCGATTTAGATCACAATCAAAATCAAGTTTTAGTGTTCCTAGTGGCTTTCTTCATGCACATGGTACTATCTTGTTTGTTTTGGGTTTCTTGACATTACAACTAAATATTCATTGTGGAAGCCTCTCCTAGCATCATATGGGTTAATCACAATACCTGCAGGTCTTATATTGGTTCTGAAATGCACTTTGGGAGAAATTTGGTCCTTTCATCTCCTAGACAGTGCTAAGTGAATTGTATGTCAATTGGAAGTTTTGGTGGATTTATAACTTTGTTTTATTAATGCATAATCTCATTCTCAATGGGTGGATCAGGATCCTGTACATCACAGATGACCCAACAATTGACGAAATTAAATTTTGGTGAAGCAACAAAGAACAAAGGATCTGAAATTTCATTAAAAACCACCTTTGGGAACAACTTTTCATCATCCTTCAAAGTGAATTTTTCATCCTTGAAACATTCCAATTATATTATTTTTTCCATTATGATTCCAATGCAACTGACGGAATTGAAATCCGAGGTCCAAAAGTGTCAAAATGATCATCTAGGATTTTCTGCCAAGCAAGCCTCAATAGTCGTGTTCATCATTAGACATGGATCCACTCAAATTATGGAACAAAATGTTCAGTTGTCTTGATATAAGAATCTCTTTTTTTTCTCCACGTTTCGAAAAATGACACCACAATCAGGCATCGTATGAGGAAGTTATGGGATTTTGAACTCAAGCTCTCATTGTCTCTTGCCAGTTCGACACTTATAATATTTTTCAATTTTTCTTTCCCTGGAAGGAGAAGTTCCCTTTGAATCCTACGAAGAGTTTCATAATATTTCCCCTACAATTCCTCTGATACATATTAGATGAGTTATAACAAACTCCTCCAATACATACCAGAGGATTTAGTTTAAAACACTCTGGTACAAGTAGAAGGAGTTAGTATTAACTCTTTTGATGGAAAGTTGGAGGAGTTAATACTAACTCCTCTGATACAGGTTGAAGGAGTTAGTACTAAATCCTCCAAACAGGTTGAAGGAGTTAGTACTAACTCCTCTGAAACCAAAAAAACTTCTCGTAAATCGACCATAACATTTGACTCAAGTGTCTGTTTTATGCGTTATTTATACCGTTGGAAATTTATTTTCATGCTATACAACTTTCTAGTTATATGATTTGAGAAATTTCTAATTCATGGTATACTTTTTGCAGGTTGGAGGAGTTATTACTAATGCCTCCGAACAAATCAGAGGAGTTATTACTAACTCCTCTAAAACTAAAAAAACTTCCTCCTATAAATTGACCATAACTTTTGACTCAGGTGTCGATTTTTCACATTCTTTATATCGTTGGCTGGAAAGGTATTTTCAATATATGCATTGTTATAATTATATTATTTGAGAAATTCCTAACTAATGGTATACTTAGTTCTATATTAATATATAGTACATTATTGGTAGCCCTGAAAAATGCAACACCTCAATCATGAGTGGATGAACCAGGGATTGAATCTAAGGAATATTACTCAAGATTACAATTATTTTATTTCCCATTCATATGCATTCTAATGATTAGTCTTTATGGTTTATTTGGATTTACTCTCATCTATTGTATGTTTAATGGTGTTAGGTATTGATGCCCAGAGGGAGATGAACTCTTGCAATGCGATCCACAACCAAAGAAAATAAAACAGTAAAATGATGTTGATTGTTCTAGCAATGCGAAGTCATGAGGGGAACCAAGATAGAACTACTAAAGGAGTTTGAACCCTATGACTACCGATGCCATAATGCCCAATACAATCATTACGACGGACAAGGTGCACTATGGCCAAAATCCATGACTGTCCACTAGTTCTAGGAGACAAATTCGAAATGTAACCGTTGTCCTTGTTACTCATCATCACAAAGAGGATGAGGAAAAAATTTTGGAAGATGAAAGGTCACTGAGGGAGATGAAAGGATAAAAGGGTTATTGAACCTCAATAAATACTATAATTGAATGGAAAGAATGGGATTTTGGCTCTTCAAACATTGTAAACTTTTGAACTACTTTGGGAATACAACTGCAACTAAAATTGGAGAGTTGTCCTTAGAGTTTTCATGTAATATTGTTGAAATCGTTAATACAGAGAATCCCTAAGGGACAACGTTTGACAAAGAGAAGAACTTGCATGTGTGGTTTTTTTTTTTTGCAAACTATTTCAAGCAATATGTATGTTGTTCACATGGGTTGTAAGAGAATGTTTGTTTATGGACTATTATAATACAATATATGTTCTTTTGCATTTTTGTTACTCTTTCTTATATCACATGTCTTGAGAGAATGAGTTGTGAATTTATATAGAAATGTGACTTAAACAATTCGGGTTATTGACTTATATGCATGTGTTTCTAACTGTGTACCTTCATGAATGTTATCTGATTGGGGTTTATGCATAGTTTAGTTTCATTACAACTCATTCAGTTACTATAGTTCACTCCTATCTAGGATAGGGTAGATTAGAACTAGATTATACTTGCATTTACATAGTATTCATCTATATGTTCTATTTTCATAACCACCCATCACTCACCCTCATTGGTGGATTGAGCCACAACCATTAGAACCAAACCAAAAACAGTTGTGGGCCATGATCAAAGTGGGTTCCCTATTCCAAATGAGGAGAGGTCTAATTGGGACTTCTTATCAGGGAGAAACCTTTAGTGTTGTTGGGAGAATTTGGACCCATAAAAATAACCTTATTAGCCTATCCTAGGTAGCTACATAGGTGACTGCAAGGGGGAATCCTTTTGGTACCTGGGCCATACGTTGAATCTCTACTTTAACGAACCGAGGAGGTTATTTTCCCGCAAGCTCTTACTTGCAACTTTGGGAGACGTTGTGTGATGGTTATCGTAACTACTTCTCGTATCTTTGTTGATGGCTTGATATTCCATCTTTGGAATACCCTTAGACCCATTGGTTTTCTTTCTTGATATCTCAGATTTGGCTAGGTGTTTTCTCTATGTATTGGTTTCATAGTTGGCCATAGGATTGCTTTTTTATTTATTTAAGTATTTTGTTTTATCTATCATGGATGACTTACCCCAACGTCATTCTAAAATAATTTTAGGATTTGGGCCGGAAATATCCTATCAATGAATAATCATCTGATGACCACTCATCCTCATCCTCGACCTAAGTTAGAAGGTCCCCCACACTTTGCGCAAAATATAACATGCCGTCATTCTCGAACTAATGTTGGGACATCCATACTCGACTACGAATCTCTTCGACCATTTTTCAAACAATCAATGAGTTCAACATATGATGACACCAATACTATGGACATGGAATATCCCGTAATAGGAGATGACCATCTGGAGTTGTAACTATAAGTGAAGGTTATCTTAACCCTCCTTCCACTTCTCCTCTACTTGAATCATTCCACCACCTCCTAGGGAAACAATATAATATTTATAGTGACCTTTTTTCAACATCAAATACACCCATGTCGAGTGGTAACACTGCCTCTACCACTACAACGTTTACTCCCACAACATCTAGAACACAAAGAGGTATCCCAATAAATCTTCTTCTACATTCAACTAGTGGATTTGGGAATCCACTTATGTCATCACTTAGTGGAGTAGGAAACCCACCTATATCATTACTGGGTGGATCTAGAACCTCATATGTATCATCAGCCACACCAAAAGTAGATCCACTCATTACACCATATAAACCATTTTTTTCGCTTTGGAGTTAGCCCGTAATCCACCCAATTTCATCCAATACCCAACCTAGCATTCATCCAACCCCTACCTCTAGTTCACAATTCAACGTAGGAAAAAGTTTTGCAGTTAATCCAGGGAGTAGTTTTATCTTCTCTTTTTTCAATCCACCAAATGGCCAAATCACACCTAATATTGGCTTCCCATTTGGATGGAATTGGAATAGTCGAATTAGTGCTAATTAACTTGGCGGAAATCCTTTCCTTGGGGACAACAATGTCCCTTAGGGTACTCCCTTCACAGGGGGAAGTAATGTCCCTTGAGGAAATTCAAACACTAGGGGAAGAAATACCCCTCAAATCCATCCCTTCCTTGAAGGAAACAATCCCCCTGTTACGAGAACCCCCCCACTTTTTGGGAGTAATAATTCTCCCAGTAACATACCTTTTCTAAGGAACCTCCTTGGAAATGTTCCTTTGTTTGGGGGAACCAATCCCCTAAATAATCCCCAACATGGGGATGTTTATATGCCAATAGGAAATCCTTACCAGGGAAGTGGTTATATACCTAGAGGAATCACTTATAAAGGGGGTTATTTTCCTACCACTAGTTAGTATACGGCAGGGTCATATGATCATTTTGGTCTCAACGCACCATTACCTTTAGACAATAATCCATTCATGAACACTCAGTTTCCATTTTTGGCTACTCTGGAATTACCTGATTTATCTAGACTCACAAATGATCCCATAGTGCACAATCCCACTTGGTTGGTTGTTCCAGTCAAAATTCTAGTGGACTCTGAAATTCGTTGGTAATATGAGAGAAGATCTCACCATGCACATTATGAATTATCATTTGTCATGTGTTTATAAATCCTTGTTGGATGAAAAAATTTGTTTACGTCTTTTCCCTCACACTTTAACTGGAAACATCTCAAAGTGGTTCATTGAACTACCAAATGCTTCATTTAACAACTTCAATGCTTTAGCCATGGATTTTTTACCCATTTCCAATTACCCATATAATACGAAATAGAGACAGAGGTCCTAACCTCATTATGTCAGAACATCGCCACACATATCTAGAACCATAGTCATGAGTGGAGGTGGAAAATAAGACTCGTTAAAGTCCCAAATCATGATCAACTTTTGGCTGATTGGTTTACAAAATCATTATTTCCTCCCATCGCTAAAGATGTTTACATGTCCAGAGCCATAATTGAGGAGAAGGATATTCATCATGCCCAACACTTAGATATGATTTATTCACAGTAAGACACACTATATGACCTTAATCCCCATAATCCTTGACCATTGAATGATACTCCTTAATTGTCACCTGTACCCCATGCCAATGGTGTGGTTGGTATTGTCCCTTCCACTATAATAGGCCAACTGATTGAGCATCTTAGTCAATTAACCATAGCTATAAATCCCACCTCCTATGTTCCCAGAACCACTTTGACTCCAACCCTTTCTTAGACCTCCAAGGTAAACATGATGTATTTCACCACACCAAAGAACCTACAACAATCTAGAGGGAAGAAGAAAAATAATAACAATAAGAAAAATAAGAATTCTTCCAAATAGACATGCCAGAAAACCCAAGACCCCAATGTCGAGGGAAAAAAATGAAAGGTATAATATACTTATATGGTGTGTAAGGAGGACCAATTTAATAAAGACTTCCCTGGCCTTGATGAGGTCCATAAATATCTCAAACGAGGGGTATCTCCTTCCCAACCAACAATGTTAACCAATCCCCACCCCCCCAAGAAGAGAAAATTGGTTGCACAAGTTCCTACACCTCCAAATGGGGGAAATGCAAGGACATGAATTGTAAACATTATGATGGCTAAATCTATGGTGGCACTATCCACCTAAGAGAAGAACTATGACACTCCCGAGGGGAAAACTTCTTCTAAGGATCCTCCATAAAATTCACCACCTAATGGCCCCCTCACATTAGAGAAACCATCTTTCGAACCTGCAATCTTCCCTCAAAAAGGGGTACTTCGATGAACTACCCATAACACGAATTCCCGAGAAACTCAACACTACAATATAGTGGAATATCTCTCCTAGAACCATGCCCCATGTCAACGCTCGAATTATTGCATAGTTTTCCTTCATAGAAGAAAGCCTTACTATCAGCTATAGGAGGAATCAACCCTTCAAAGTCAAACATTGTTTCTTTCGACATAGACCAGAGTGAGCCACATCTCCCACACCAACTAACATTTTGAATCATAATTGGTTTTCTTAACATGAATATATTTCATACAATAATTGATGAAGGAGTGGCTACTTGCATTATTTCTTTGTCATGTTGGAAATCCCTTGTTCTCCTGAACTCACTACATCTCAAACCATCTTAAAATATATTGATGGATATTTTTTCAAACCCCACAGAACTCTCACCTATTTATCCATTAAGCTCAGAGGAAAGAATTTCTTTGTAGAATTCGAAGTGGTTGATGTGACACTCAACTATATTTTCTCTTGGGTCACACTTGGTTCTATGTAATGAATTGTTTTGCACCCATTGTCTTTCATGTCATACATTCTCCCCATCAAGAAAATATAATCACCATCAACCAACTCGATTATTGCACAACCAAACTGCGAGCTAATCCTAGCACCATCGTTCCTTTTATAGGTTAGCCTTATGGGGGGTACAAAGCCATCAATATAGGTATGTTCAAAGATTGATCTCTTATGGGGATATTCCCCCTTTCTACACCCGATGCTACTCACATAACTCTTGTGAAAATGATCTCTTCTATCTGTTAATTTTTGAGCTATTATTAGGTTTTTTTTCAATTTACTAGATAACAATAGCATAGGTAGGATCACTGAGAGAAACACAATCACAAGATACACAATCTATCTCACTGAATCACTGACTGAGAGTATGTCCTCTCCTCTTTTTGCAACTATTCCTTCTGTAACTGGGACTCTACACCTCCATCTACTCTGAAGCTGAGAATGGTTTCTCTATTCTCATTGTGACTGTTGAAATCAGAGAGTAACTCCTCTACTCCACCATGGAAATAACTTCATCTGTAACTAAGAGAGGCTCAATAATTGATACTTAATGTATCTCTTCTTCTTTCATGGAGGTAACTCTATCTTTTATTGTAGTCATGTCTTCATGACCGAACTAATGTACTTCACCAACCGACACTCAATCTTAAATATGGGGATTGCTCCCCCTGCATCTCATACTATATATGAATCATGGTTGTTTTGGTTGTCTTCATGAATATTGGAACTATTTATTCAATTACTAGAGTAAGTGTCTCGTCACAGTCTTCTCCCTCTTGTTGGGAGAATCCTCTGGACACTCATCAGGATTTGTACATCTGCAACATACTTGATGTATTAGATCAATATTGGAAGTAAATATTGACTTCTCCTCTAGTCTCATGGAAAAAATCCATATCCTAGTCTTTCTGACTAGCTTCCTTCTCTGTCATTGAAACAAGGGAATCTTCCCAGGAGATTTCATATCTCCTAGAAGTTTCTGAATCTATGATCTAGTCTTTTCATGGCATCTGTCTCCCATTCCTGGAAGTTGTATCTTCATCTGATACTTTCTAAGATCAATCTTACTCTCGATTTCTTCTGAGTCTACAAGGTCTTCATCATCTCTTATGGGGTATACTTGGTGTTGAATACCAAGTCTAAATATGAAAAGTTGAGTCAAACTTCAAGTGAATTTTGCTTCCTATCGAGGTGGCTTCATTATCCTTTGAACAAGTCTACTATGAGTTCCTGTTCTTAAGTTTGGTCATCTTTGGAGCCTTCTTCTCCTTACCATCAATCTCCATATGAGATACTCTGGATCTCAAAATATAACTTCTTATTCATCTTCTTTGGTACATGAATTTATATGGTCATGTACATAATCTTCTTCATGTCTCATCTAATCTGTTTCCTTCTACAACCTTCACTATAGCTTCCTCAGGGTTATCACCTGTGACTTGAAACAAGGTAAAAAAAACAACAATAAAGAATAATACTCTTTTGATAATAGTAAATAAAACAATAACACGAATAATCTTCACAATATATCCTTTAGAGATTTCACTTGTGACCTGTCTGAAACAATGATCAAAAGTAAGAAATACTGTACAAAATGAGATCAACACTCTTCTAGTGTTATGATCAAACATTCATCCAAGGTAACCTAGAACCAACACAAGAAGTTTATCCTAGAGGAGATGTTTGTTGTATCTGGTTTTTCATTACATTAAGCATTATCTCAATATGCTCACATGCTACAAAGTATAATACTTTTCAAAGACTTCTACCTCAACTATAGTGCTTACTTGTAAAGGGGTGGTTGTCAACTTGTCATGTGCAACTTTGAATCTTATCAACTTAATCAATCAAACCTGGATTATGGAGTTTTGTCCTCAAGAATGATTGTGTTGATTTTCTTCCAAGTCTCCTTCACTCAAGATGATGAGTTCTTTCTTCAACATGTCTTCTGTACTAGTACAATATGCTATCTTGATAGAAAGTTGGGTTAGAGGATAAATTCTATGATATCAACTTTAATCAATCAAATACTTTGACTTTAATTCTGACCAAATGTTAGTATGATGGTCATAACTTCAACATGCAACCTAGATCAAAATAATGTCGTAACAAATAGATGCATATCAGAATAATCAAACCTAGTTTGCATTATTCCTCTGAATGTGTTGGATCTCGATATCCTTCTAGATCTATGGCAAGAGATCACTTCTCCTGCAAATACCCTTTAAATCTTAATAGTTTAAACATATGTGAATACATACCTCTGATAGTGTTTGTAGGTAGTGGCACCATTTGGTAGCAATGGTAATAATTACCAACTATTAAAAACTTAAAGGGTGACTGCAACTCATGCTTAAAATGATATTGCAACTGATTTTGCAACTGGAACTGCAACTTACAGTTTTATGAGGAAACCCTATTTTTTCAAACTTCAAATTTTGAAATTCTGATCCAAGGAATAGATGCATTGGGCTGAGGCGAGTTTGTTGGAGTTGTTAGATTTAAAATTTTTCATTTTTTTCCCCTTGAAACTTGACTTGCGGAAATCTAGACTGGTACTTCTGGTACTGGTTTTGGTTTCTTGGTTTTCTGGTACTTTTGGTTTTCTGGTTTTCTGGTACTTCTATTTTTCTGGTTTTTTGGTACCATTCAAAACTAGGGTTTGAATTTACAGAGTATCTGGCCACTGAAAAGGTGTTCTCAAGGTGCCAAAGAGTTCCCTAGGCTAAGGTGCACTTTTCTAGATGATTTTTAGGCTGAAATGTCTCTTCAACAAAAATCCCTAATTTTCTTGTATGACAACAATGATGTTTTTCTTTATCTAGTGAAATATTCTCTCTTCAACTTATCTATGATACCATGTTAAGTTTTGATCTATTATTAGGTTTCTTTTCAATTTACTAGATAACAATAGCATAGGTAGGATCATTGAGAGAAACACAATCACAAGATACACAAAATTTATCCTAGGAAATCCTCATGGGGGAGAAAACCAACAAAAAATTCCTTAATATAGATAGCCGATACAATGCCGAGACAATAAACCAAAACAATAGAGAATATCCAACACTGAGAAATGTGCCTCTCTCTTCCTTCTTCTCCCAACTGCAACTCTCCAAACTTGCGCACTTGATGAGTGAATGAGTGAGTGAGATAATGAGGTGCTAGATTCCTTTATTTATATAAGCTGGCAGGTGCTAGAAAGGTGTCTCTTCAATGGTCAAGACCGACTTGTCTTCTTAGTGGTTAAAACCACTTTAATTAGGCTTGGGGGTCAAATTCTTAATTTTCATAATACAATTAGGGTTTGACCAATCCACAAAACAGGATTTGGGCAATTACAATGCCTGACATGATCAATCCACAAAACGGGATTGATCAGATGAATAATAACTCAATAATAAATAGAATACTCTTTGTAGTTACAATATTTCAACACTATCACTAGTATATCCCTTGGTTCTTATTATCATTGGGTGATTCCCCATACTTCAGAAGGAGATTCTTACAGAGCCACTGTTACATTATCACCGGTTGAGTTATCATATTCCATGATACAATCAACAAGAGAATCTATTGACCCTGATCGTAGTCTTCTACTAGATGAGGAACTAGATGAGTTCTCTTTTCCTTACTGGGTAAACCCTCCATCCACTTCACATGAATTTCTAAATGATGTCTTACCTTCGGACGATCCCATAATGGAATTCATGACCTTAGGTGAGGCCATGTGAAGATTCACACCTTCGATCATATTTCCTTCCCGATCAATAAAGCGTAGAGAAACACATCTAAACCCTTGTTTAGACGATTGTCAAAGATCAATCCCAATTTCCCTCCACTTCATAGTCCAAATTATCCTAAGGAAACCTGGGTAACATTTCAAAAACCATTTCAATTGACATTTCGGTCAAACCTGGGATGACAGAAAACGTCCATATAGGAACAACTTGTTCCTCACAATAAATTGAATGTTGCACTACCCTATTCAAAGAGTTTTGCGATATTTTTTCTTGGTCTTATGAAGAAATTCCTGGAATAGAACCTTAGATTGTCATACATAATATTAGGACTTACCTTGGAGCCTTACCTATTCGACAGAGGCTCTTACTAGTCATCCCTCGGAAAGCTGCAACCATCAAGGCAGAAGTTGGAAAACTGTTTAATGCTAGTTTTATTTATCCAGTTGCCCTAACTGAATGGGTATCAAACATTGTACCCATTTCCAAAAAATAGGGCACTATCCATGTATGCGTTGATTGTAGGGATTTAAATAAAGATTGTCCAAAAGGAGATTATCTCACCCCCTGCTTCAACAAAATTATTGATGATTGTGCCATATGTGAAGTTTTCTCATTCATGGATGGATTCTCTGACTATAATCAAATTGAGGACATACCAGAAGACCAGTACAAAACGAATTTCATTAACCTTCGTGAAATTTTTCATATTGCAAGTTACCTTTTGGTCTTAAAAATTCTAGCGCAACATTCCAGTGGGCCATGTATTATTCTTTCTACGAGATCAAGCATATCATACATCCATATCTCTATGACCTTCCCACAAAATTTGGCAGGCACAAAGAACATCCAGATAATTTGAGACAAGTTTTTTTACGTTGTCGATATTACAACATTTGTTTGAACCCACACAAGTGCATATTTGTTGTGGAATCCAATCATCTTCTAGATTTCATCATGTCCAAGTTCAAGATTATAGTCAATCCCCTGAAAGTAGAGGCAATTAAAAACTTTCCTCCACCCCGATCCATAACTCAACTTCAAATTTTGCAAGGGAAACCAAAATTCTTATGACGTTTCATTTCCAACTATGCATAAATCACAAAAGGTTTCAGGAGATTACTTAAGAAGGGGGTCCCATTTAATTGGGACAAGAAAGCGCAACATTCTTTTGGTGGTTTAAAACATGCCCTTAAATCAAAACCTTTTTTTATCCCTCCCGATTATTATCAATACTTCTTATTGTATCTCGTTACTTATGAAACTACCATTGGCATGGAACTTGTCCAAACTGATTATGAACAAAATGAACCTGTGATTTATTATCTCAGTAAGGGCCTCGTCAGAGCCAAACTTTGTTATGCATATCTTGAGAAGTTGGCACTAGATGTTTTTTTCCTATCCAACGTTTTCGGCATTATTTTCTCTTGCGAACCACCACTATTATATTTGACACCAATCCAATGCAGTTTATTGTTTTGCACCATATTCTTGGTGTAGATACTCTAAATGGATTGTTATCCTACAAGAATTTGATCTTGAGTTTTCAACTACCAAGTCCAAAAAATCCTTGGTATTCACTGAATTGATGATCAACCTTCTCCTATTCAATGATGAATCTATGGTATAATATTCATTTCTTAGCAAATCCTTGTTTCTCATCGAATCATATGATCCATGGTACAATGATATGTTAATATATCTCCAAACCCAACATTTTCGGCCAGAACTATTGAAAGATGACCATCAACATATTCACCATAAATCTACCATTATCTCATTGTAGGTGATGTTATTTATTTTCATGGGGTAGATATGGTTTTGCATGGTTGTGTTATCCATGAATAATTTGAACGTATCCTTAATGATTTCCACTCTATAGAAATGTGGTGGCCACCTTTCTAGGTTAGCCACTACCCAAAAAATTTTGCGTGCTGGGTATTTTTGGCTCACAATCCTTAAAGATTGTATTAATTCAGTCCAAAAGTGCCACCCATGCCAAATATTTTCTAAAACGATGTCCGATCATCCTACTACTTTACATCCTATAGTTGTGTTCGGTCACATTTCCAAATGGGGGATAGATTTCACAACGTGTAGACCTCCCTCCATTGTTGGCCATAATTGCATTATTGTGGCTGTCGATTATTTTACCAAATGGGTAGAGGATATGCCTACCTTTTGGAATGAAGCCAAGAATGCAACACTTTTCATATTCAATCACATTATTTCCATATTCGATGTGTCAAAATCAATTGTGACTGATAATGGATCACACTTTTGTAATAATATGATGACCAAATTAACCACCTTATTACATTATGACCAGACACACTCTTTTCCCTATTATCCCCAAGCCAATGGCCAAGTTGAGTCTGTTATCACTGAGACTCACCCTTAGATTGCAAGAGGGTAAACCCAGTACCCATCAAAATGTTTGGTGGAGGTTGGTTTATGAGTGGAGGTCAAATGGATAAAACTCAATACAAGAATGATTTAACACAGAAACTAGACAAGCAATGCATAGAGAAATGAGGTCCTCATTAACTTCAGTCAGTGTTTTGAGTTTAAGGGTGAGTAGAAGGAATAATTAGTGAGAAAGGTGGACGAGTCTGCCATGGGCATTCAGATTTCAAGAGTCTTGATGAAGAAAAACTCAGGCTCAAGACCACTCTTGAACTCAAGTTTTAGACATTGAAAAATGTCACAGTAGCATAATAATCAAACCTACATTATCATATGACTACAAAAAATCGACTGGATCCTCCATGCCCGAGCATTTCAGCATAAGGAGAAATAAGATGACAAATAAAAGAACCAGAACAGGTCACAATAGAATTATAATCAAACCTACATTACAATACAACTACAACCCTCGACTGGATCCTCCATGCCCGAGTGTTTCAACACATCTTATACAAGAAGATGAAAGGAACTGACTTCTATTAATTCGAGAGTCTCAAATCATATACATAACTAGAGAACAACTCTGGCATAAAAAATTACATAGTGGGGAGCTCTACTCAACCAGTTGATGACCATAACAAAATCTTGAACTGATCTATTTATACTCAGATCATTCCACAACTACCAGGAGTGTGATCTATCCATTCCATTCAAAGCCTTTCATCTACGCATTCTTTCGCTAGACTATGTGTGTATCCTTTTGTGAGATTCAAACTCATTTCAACATGGACTTGCAGGGAAAATCGTCCATCATGGTACCTTGGGCTGACATTTTCATCTTGACAGTCGGACCCTCTAGGCCTTCTATTTATGGAGTGAGTTGAGGTATCAGCTACCAGTCACTCCTTTCTTAATTGATCTCTCCTCGAGATTGGGGTGAGTCTTAACACCTAGGGGTCGGCCACACATTGCTCTCATATTTTTCATTATATAAGAACGTGATCGCGGGACCACTTAAGAATTTTATCGTTCAAGCGTGTTGCATCCCTGTAATGAAGCGTAGCTTTCGATTCGGTCATGATCTATGATTTGAGAAAGCCCCGTTTTTTTTTCCATGTGTTGCTCTTGGATGGACCTTGCCTTTTACTATGAATATCAATGACTCATAATTACTTCAGGAGTTTGGGATTTGGGCCTTTTCAATTCATAGCTCTTACAATCCTTTGAAGTGTCGAATTCTCGAAGTGAGAGATCTGGTGACGCATGTCCTCTTGTTTTGGATGGTCAAGATTTATTTTTGGAGTTTGGGCTTCAGGCCTTTTCTTTTGCTTGCTCGTTCAATTCTCCGAAGTGTCAAATTCTCGAAGTGAGAGATATGGTGACACATGGCCTCTTGTTTTGAATGGTTGAGATTTACTTTGGGATTTCGGGCTTCGGGCCTTCAGGAGTCCTTTACTCACTCAACTTCTACTTTATTTCTCCTGAAGTATGAGATCACCTGACATGTGTCCTCTGCTGAAAGATCAATGGCCAGGAGAAATTTTCGGCTCATAACTAGCAAATACTTTAATTTCTTTTCCGATCCTCAAAATTTGAAGATGCTCTTTCATAGTGGGATCAATATGCACCATTGATCTGGTGATCTAGTAAGATCAATGATTTCTCTTTCATAGTGGGATCAATATGCACCATTGATCTGGTGATCTAGTAAGATCAACGATTTTGAGCGATTGTGGGTTCACAACTTGAGGAAAATTTAGTTTGTATCCTGATCCTCTCAATGCTTCCCCACCGTCGATTTCTCTCCGATGAGATCTAATGTTCGTGACTTGATCTTGTTGATTTGATGACTGATCTTTCTCTCACTCAGATCTTACGACTGTAAAATGAATCTACTCACCTGCCAGTATTTCAAACCCAAAAAGGTTTTCTCTTTGACGTTTCCTGTGCAGACCAGAGACTTGGACAACCTGCTGCCCTTGACAACTATATGTGATAACAGAGTCTATCAACCAAGTGACTAAAACAATGCTTCGATGGATAGTAGGGAAACATAATTCTAACTGGAACCTCATGCTTTTTTCAACATTATGGGCATACCAAACTTCTATGAAAACTACCACTTGTTTTACACCTTTTCAACTCGTTTATGGGTTGGAGGCAATACTTCCCATTGAATTAAAAATTCCCTCATTAAATATAGCTATTGAACTTCTCCTTGACACTTTTTCTGAGGAAGAAAGACTTCTTTACCTATCACGCCTTGATGAATGTCATCGAGAATCCACCATGGCTAATTAATCACACAAAAATGAGTCAAATCCAAGTACAATCAAACTGTGTGTCCTCAGGTTTTCTCAGAAGGGGATCTAGTTTTGGTCTATGACCAAGACCATGGCAAGTTAGGAGCAGGAAAGTTCGAACCTTTATGGCTTGGTCCCTATGTCATTAAATGCACACTAAAAAAGGGGCCTATGATTTAGTTGACTATGAGGGAAACACCTTATTGGATCCCCACAATAGGCTCTCCCTCAAAAAACACTACACCTAAAATCTATGCTATGACGTTCTTTTGTACTATATGTATCATAGTATGGTGTGATATATTTTTCTTTCCTTTGAGTGATCTTCCTTGTTGTTCTTCTTATCATGCTTAGCACTTGATTGGAATATGTTGATGATCTACTCTTTCTATGTAAGATATGCAGATGGAGCTAGTTATAGAACCTGTAACCTTCCTTTTGTTGCATGGGTTGTTTTGTCACCCACATATGAATTTGTGATTTCAGGGGGAATTTTCCTGGGTCATGCAACTAATAACATTGTAGAGTATAGTGCAGTTATCGAACTCATGTCTAAAGTTTTAGCTTTAAGCATTTGTCGATTGGTTGTCAGGTTGGACTCCCAACTCATGGTTTCACAATTAAATTTAGTTTATTCTATCCACCATCCTCTCCTATTCCGTAAGTATCTGAAGCTTTGTCTCCTTGAGAGAGCATTCAATTTCATTTCTTATGAACATGTTTCAAGGGAATTCAATTCATTGGCTAAGTCATTAGATAATTATATTTTGGATTGGCATATACTACATTAAGCACATTTATTAACTAGGCATCCATGTACATACAATTTGTTTTTATACATATAAGTAGAAACCAAGAAGCAAAATGTCCATATATATATTAGAAGTGTGCTAAATACATATCAAAAAATAAGTGTAGCATGACATAATTGGGTCATATATCTATACATCTAGATATAATCTACATACAAGGGTGTACAAAAAGTTGGAAATCTAAAACACTAAGCATCACGGGAAGCTCTACGATTGTGATAACCAATCACGACCCTAGCCACCTTCCACAGGAGGTGGGAGAACTGACCACCAACACCACCAACATGCCTCTACATTCGCAAAGGAATTTCATCCATATGTAGTACTAGAATGCTAGCAGTTAACCCTTCGAGGTTTGCCTCAAGATCCTCTAATAGCTCCACCAGTGGCCCTCTACCATGTTGTTCTCTGGTTTCTGTTTAAGGATAAATTAGTTAGTGCGGACACTGACCAATCTCCCCAGATCCACCTAGATCTGGAACAAACCATGACAGAATACTACTCTTTCCCTAGATCTAAAGTATTGAATGGACAAGAGAATAAGGATGATATACTTACTTTATAAAAGCTCTCCTTCAATATCTGTTGCTCCTCGCCCTGCTACGATGCTCTTGCATCGTCCAATCACAACAACACAAACCAATCACAGCAAAAGACATTAATATATTCAAAACCCTAGACTATACATGTGATCAAGGAATCATGTAATAAGATGATATCATCATTATGGGAAAGAGACATACTCATGTATTATGTTAACTGAAAGAGAAATATACAACCTGAGCCTTGATGTCGTAGATCTCCTTTCAACGACTTCTAGCTTTGACACACACACACATTTGCTCATCATGCATGAAGAACTTCTACTACTTGTGATGACCTTGTGACTGTCTCTGTCTGCTGCAGCATCAATTCTCCATACATCAGTGCATCAATTCTCCAATATCTGACTCTTGCTAATTTGTCACTTCTTAACTTAACCATTTCCAAGAGCAATCTCCTCAATATATAGGAGAAGTTTGTTTGTTACTTGGATAAAGAGTAATCCCAAGATATCTGGAAACTCATTAATTCGCCAGCCATTCGAACTCCAACTCATTCTTCTAGAAGATTCCTTCTAGAAGGATCGAGAACTTATTCATTTTCTCCCTTTACAAACATTTCCGCACCCTAACCATTAACACAGTGCGGAAAGTCCACAGTCAAGATGAATGCAGAATGCGGAAATTTAAGATTCCCGCAAGAGAGACATAAGCAGCCTGCGTACTATTCCCAAAAATGTGAATTTGAGAAAATGATAAGTGTAACTTTCTTCTTGAAAATGATCTTTATGAAGAGTTAGATCTTCTATCACCATGTCATTATCATGTCATCATCTNNNTAACCAAAAATGTGGATAACAGAATGCCCCCCAAAGTCTGAGAGTGGAACTAGTGACGGTCGATAGACTTTGTAAGATGTATGTGTGTGTCAAAAACCAAAAGCACATCTAATCGGAGACCTGCAAACATCCAAGCATCAGCAGAGTATCATATGTATCAAATCTGAGGTAGGCATTCCCATACTCAGATCATAGATTGATGACAACATAAACAAAGGTCATGGCCACCAAGCATACACTGTGGATCCATGTAGTCATGTCAAGCATAGCACAGCCACCGAAATACACTGTGGATCTGTGCGACAAATTTTCAATGAAGACGGCGTAGCCACAAAACATACACAGTGGATCTATGTGTCGAAAATAATACATACTCCATCGCAACCTGGATTGCAAAGATAATATCCAGGGTCTTCAATCTCATCACCTAAAGTACGAATCTAACCATGTGATTACATGTGTCGAAGTCGAACATGGTAGAAACCACTTGATTACTGGTCATTGAGGTATACCGTTAACAAGTGTGAGGGAAATCACCATTAATGTCAATGAATCCCAAGGTACGACAGTACAATCCATCAATTGTGAATAAATGAGTTGATGTCGAACAACTGAGGGAATCTTTCGATCAGAGGTCAATAATGTAAACCTACTGTCGAAAGAGAGAAACTTGCCATTGAGGCATGCAAGCTCCAAGGTACTAGATAATTTCTAAGTCTTAATCCCGGATAATGTGATGATGTCGACGAAACAAGACTCGTCACAGGAGGGCCTTGATGTATCCCTCATCAGTGACACGAAATGAGTAACAGAGTTTGAAAATGAGACAGAGTATGTGACAATTGGACTTTAGACACAGGGAAGGCCGACACAAAGTGAAAAGATAACTGCAGATGGCCGACTCAATAGAGGTTTTAAATGGACAGCTCTTGAACATATGGATGACACGACCAATGATTTGGCAGCATTGACTTAAAGACGACACATGGAAAGACCTTGTAATCAAATCGAATGAAAGACAAATGGATTTCCCAAACCGGCTTCAAATGATGAATAGGGGGTGTCATGTTCAAGAGC